>JADLZN010010285.1:0-48377 GCA_018155175.1 Sinocyclocheilus anophthalmus
CCCCTTGTTATTAGACACTTTTCCCATGTTATAAATCATAGTTGCGATTATTATTGAGTGATCCTTTAAATGGTTAATAATCTTTTTTACATCATCATATTTATGATCATATCACAATATTTATTATTGTAATAGTTTTGAGGGGAAACCAGTGTAACTGTTGCTCATAAAAACATGCACAACCGTAAAACCACTGGTGTAAATAATAAACTGGTAAACACTGTAAAACATGATTAATACCAGCAAAGGTTGGAATAATAGTTTATCATAAAACATAATATCCCTCTAGAAAAATACGCTGAATAAATACCATTAACTATCTACCTATATAGACCTCTGGTAAACATCTCCTGCTTAAATCTTGTGTTAGGCTCACCTCTCAATTTCTTTCCTTTGTTTTCTTTTCCCTTTTCTTACTCTCTTACCACTTCTCTACCATGCCTCACATTCTCACTCACTAAATCTCATGGCCCCCGGGGGGGGGGGGGGGGAAAAAAATATTTTTAGTGGGGGGTGGGGGGGGGGGGGGGGGGGGGGGGGGGGGGGGGGGGGGGGGGGGGGGGGGGGGGGGGGGGGGGGGGGGGGGGGGGGGGGGGGGGGGGGGGCGTGGTGGGGTGGGGGGGGGGGGGGGGGGGGGGGGGGGGGGGGGGGGGGGGGGGGGGGGGGGGGGGGGGGGGGGGGGGGGGGGGGGGGGGGGGGGGGGGGGGGGGGGGGGGGGGGGGGGGGGGGGGGGGGGGGGGGGGGAAATATTGTGCCGCTGCGGCCGTTAGTCCTGTACAAACAGCCGATCTGGTTACAGAGTGTCAAAGCACACATAGGAGTCGGCCGATGTGTTTTACTTCTTCCTGTTCTGCCTCAGACAATGACTGTATTTCATGGACTGTCCTGGAACATGCAGGTAGATGTCAGACGTCAGGTGAAAGTTTTAGGGCAGTGTTTTCCAACCTCTTTTGTCTCATGTATCCCTGTGAGCCATGTCATTGAGGCTCATATATCCTTATCAATGTTATTAAATACACTTTTATCCTGCTTTCCAAGGCTGCGTTTATTTGATCAAATATTACAAAAGACTACTGTATATTTTGACATATTATTACAGTTTAAAATAACTGTTTTCTATTTGAATATGGTTTAAAATGTAATTTATTCCTGTAACGCAGAGCTGAATTTTCAGCAGCTTTACTCCAGTCTTCAGTGTCACATGATCATTCTGATATGCTGATTTAGTGCTTAATTATTACTGGTGCTCAATAATACAAAATGGTTCTTATTATTGTCAATGATTAAAACAGTTTTTGCTTTTCAGTATTATTTCAGTATAGTGTTTTTTTCAGTATTATTTGATGAACACATTTATTTGAAATAGAAGGCAGAATATTTTTACATTTTACATTACATATTTTATTTTACATTAATTAATATAGTCAATAAAAAATGCTAAATTTTCCCTTTTTTTTTTTTTTTTACATATTGGCAAAAAAGCCCCACATATTCCATTTACCACTGATTGGGAATCACTGTTTTAAGGGATTTTTGGTGGATGTGGATTGTTCTTGAGGTTCTGTCTGATAGATGTTAAACAAAATGAAATCAAATACAGGTCCCTACTAAGTGTGGACTGCAGTCAAGGAAGCATTTGCCAAATGTTCCGACATGGACCTTTAAATGCAGCTCGATATATTTGCCCCCAGACAGCGGTTTGTCCTTCAAGTGCTTAACTCCACGTGTTTTCTGAACCAACGCCACCAGTGTACATAATTGAGACCTCATGCAAAGACCTCAGTCTGGAATTGTCAACATAGTCTGCCTGCAATAATGAAAAAGAAAAAAAAAATGAACGAAAGCAAAGCAAGCTACAATCTTTAGTACTTTATGTTAAGGTAATCATGGAGACAATTATACAGAAAAAAATGGAAAAGGCGCGCTAGAGCTGTACACTTTAGCAATACCTTCGAAAAGGAGGGCACAGATTATATATACCATTTTATACCAACGACCCGATTTAAAAAGTGGCATTCTGTTATGCATTGTAGCGCACGGGCCGCTTAAGCACCCTTTGAGTAAATTAAAAGGCATAAATTCTGTTTAGCACTAATGCAGACGTCGTCTGCCCATGGGGTCTGAACACCCTCGGCTATAAGGAGTGGGGTCCAGGAGGAGGAGAATAAAATAGCCTTGAGTTGCTTTTCACCTTTCATAAATTCCAGGCTGGGGATTTCTGTACCAAAAAAATAATAATAATTTGCAGCCCGGTGGTTCATTGCTATTCTGTTTAGATTGATGGTGGTCATTTACCCGGCAGTGGAAGTTAAGTGCTGCTGTCACTCTTGAAGAGCATAATTGGGAGGTTCCACAGGTCAGTGGCAGTGACCGTTTTCTCTTTTGATTAGTGTTAGAGTGATAACAAAACTTACAGCATGAGTGATGGATGAGCAGGTGCAGATGGCAGCAGTAGATGCTCGGAGGGAGAGCAGAATAAAGCTCACCTGCCTCCTGAATTCATGAGCCAGTCACCATCGTTTTCAGCACTTAAAGACACCTACAATATGATTATGCTTTTTTTTTAAATTAGTTGTGTTTGCTTAGTCATGAACATACTTGGCGTTAGTAACTATAAATATTAAACTTTGGCACTTAACTGCCCTGCATTTTGGTATGGACATTGATGATACTTCAGATCTATTGTTGATCGATTGTGGGTTTTTCAAAAATGATACAAATAACAGTATCTAGAGAGTATTGGGGCTGGTGGCTGATATAATACTGACATAAACGTGTTACTTACAATTTAATTATATTTAATAAGACATACACAGTATTGCTTATTTAAAATGAATACTAATTCATTGAAACACAAGTTAAATGTTCATTATTCTCCACCACATTTTCTTTTATATATATATATAATATATATATATATATATATATATCATATATATATATCCAAACCTTTGAGATTTCTGAAAGCTTTTCAGCTTACCTTTACTATAGATACACATAAGATCAGAGAAACCATAACTTCTCTTCTAGTCAAAGGTACTTAAAGCCAGGTTTGAATCACCTTTAAGATGGGTTTATCCGGTGCCTCGTGTTGACTTGATCTGCTTACAGTGATTGCATGATGTGAACACAGAACTTCAGAGGAAAAATCGGATCACCTTGTTCGCCCTGCTCTTTCGTAGAACAACCTGCACAAAGATGTAATCCGTAACAACTCAACCTCACCATATCTAGCCAAGACTAAGACACCCAATATTAAGTACGCATCCATCAGCAGCTTTAGTTTATTTTGGGTTGTCAATAGACTCATGTAGCCCTATTTTCTGAAACATTGCAAATAATTATTATTGTCTGAAATTATTATTGTCTCCTTTGCGTGCTGACAGATGCTGGAAAAAGTCTGTTTAACATAACTATTATTTTATGCGGTCACAGTTAGCTGGGACAATGCTCAGATTGACTACCACTAGAAAAAAAATTGGATGTGGTCAACTGGAAATTCTATTAAGGCTTTGAATTAAAATGTTAAGATGTCCCACGTTACTGCAGAGTTTGCCATTCATAGTGCTATAAATCTCTGGAATATCCTGAGGCCACAGTGAATATCCCATCTGAGTGTTAATCAGCCAGGAGAGAATTGCAGACATCCTTTGTAAACTGTCGGCCAACAAGCATTGTTTTGAGAATGACAAAAAATAGTAAATGTTTTGCAACAGTAGTTTTTATAGCATTTTCAAAGTAAAATGCAAATGTTTGAGTAAACCAAGAAAAATAGGCTCATTGTTACTTAATTCCATCACGTTACCATCTCTATTAGGTGTTAGTTATTATCTTGGCTTTAAAGTGACTCTCTTTTTCCCGAGCTAGATGAGAGCTCCTGAGGATGGAGAAGATGACGACGATGATTTTGTAGACGTGCCAGAAAAGGAGGGTTATGAACCTCATATTCCTGAACATCTGCGTGCAGAGTATGGTGAGTTTGTTCAGGTGCAGATGTGAAGCCTAATGCAATAAGACAAACCTGTTTCATCAGTAAAGGGACTGCTTTCTCTATGGGATCTTGCATAATCCAAATAATCTCATAGGATATCGCCACACACTTATAGTGGCTGCTTCAAAGAAGATATGAGTTGAAAAGTCCTCTGGGGATTACTGTTTGTTTGTAGTTTTGGGCTTAAAGCAGCAGGATATTTAAATGTGGAATTAAGAGCACAGTGGTGAGTTTAGTTGGAAACGGTTAGCTGTCGAAAAGCTTCAAAGCACAAAGGAAAGTTTGTTTTTAGAGTTAAGGTGTAAAGCATGAAGCATTTGTGCTCAAAGCAATGTACAACTTGTGGTAGTTGTGCTGTTTTTAGCTATGAGTTTTACTTTAAAAATAGGTTGACAGTGAATTTAATTGGAAAGATAGCAGATTCATATATTATTAATAAATATGGTGCATTATTATAAAGGTGAGACTCATAAACTCTGTCAAGAACATTGCCAGGTCACAATTGTCTACAAAATAAAAGGGGGGAAAATGAACAAAATATGACCTAAATAAATTTTAAAAATAAATAAATCTAAAATATATAAGTAAGACAAAATATCTATTATTTTTGCATTGTGACATTATTTTATAACAATTAAGCTCTTTTCCCCTTAAATGTTAAATTGTTTAAATTGTAAAACATTTGTACATCACAGTAGTATTTGAAGTTTATTGTTCTGCCTTTAATTTAATTCTCCATTTGAGAATAATTTGGGGTCAAATATGAGAGCAAAATAATATCACATTCATTTTAAAAACATTTAACTGCTCTTTTACAAACTCTATCTATTTGAAAGGTAATAAATTGCTTTAAGCCTGGTTTAAATCAATTATATCCTGGGGCCGCCAATAGAAATCTGTTTTGACAGCTGACTATTTGTACAGGCAAAAGATTCTTGTCCATCTGTGCAAGGACAGCTCTATTGACAAGAAGCCACAGGCAAAAGACAGAGGTCAAGCAATAGGTCAGACACAAGGTAAATAACACAGATTATATTTGACCTCAAATCCTGTCCAATTTTAAATTTTCTGTCATGAAAATAATCTATTTCAGTGGCTAATGGGATTTCTGCAGTTCTTGTAGAAACAGCATGCACTTTGGAAGTAGTTTAGTAATTTCCTGATTTTCCTGGTAACGCATGATGAGCTCCATGCCACACACTAATTATGAGATGCAATATGATTTCACCAGACTCTCCTGTTCTCTTTCTTCATTCATTTTCTTTCAGCATCTCTAAACGGGCACTAAGTGAAGATTCATTAGGATATAATTTCTACAGCTTCACAGAGCCAAGTAAGGTGCAGTAAAGTATGTAATGATCAGTGCACTGGCCATGCCAAATTAACAATGCAGTGTTGTTAATGAGTGCCCATTAGCTTGGAGTGGTAATTTACCTCTGTGCGCTAAACTGTTCACCTACAAAACCTGGTACTCATCTGAGACTAGATTATGCTGAACTTAAACATATATCATACAAATGCCAATACAAACTAGGTGTTTAATATTTTGTTTTACTTTGTTACAGCATTACTATGTGGTTGAGGTTTTTTTTATTTTCTGCCCAAGTCAAAAGAGCTCATGCCCAAGTCTTTATGATCACTTAGAAAAGCAATAGTTCTCTTTAACAGTGCATACTTTGAATTATCCTTCATATCTGTAGCACAACGAATGTAGGATGTGCTGAAGTTTAATACTTATGGTTGTTCTAGTCCTTAATCCCCAAATATGAGCAATAGTAATATTGATGCTTACCTTAAACTAGTAATCTTTCACCACAGTAAATCAGATGTGAGACTGATTTGAGACGTGTCATTTCCTTTTCTATTGAAATAAATGTGAAAAGATGTATAAATGTTTTATTTTTGGGGTGGTGGGGGTGGGGGGTGCACTCTTCATGTGGAGGAATAGAAAATGGAAATTGCATCAATTGCATTGAGCATGCAACCATTCATTAAATACTCCTAAAACGGTACGCAGAAAAAATTAATAAATTCTGATTTACTGCCAAGTTACCTCCATGATTTCAAATTGATCAATCAGCGCAATTTAGCATCAGCAGTTTCATTTAATATTACATCAACCTGTCACTGGATTCGAGCTCATCTCTGGCTAATCCTTCCCTTTCTTTTGTTAAAATCACATCGGCTTCCTCATCCGGAGAGAAACACTTTCATTTGAAAAGCATTTTGTCTGTTCTACTCCTCCTTTCTCTCTCTCCATTTCTTTCACTACAGAGCTTTTATCTATCCCTTTATCCCAGCGTTCCTGTCAGGACGTTATCTCTCTCAAAATTTACATTTTAATTACAAGGCCTGTTGAACTCAGGAAAATCAATAACGCCACCATTGGCAGCTCAACTCTATGTCTACTGCTGGGCCTCTCTATTTCCTCTTATTGATTTATCTCTTTAGCACCTGCAACTTTATTGCTTCAGACAAATAGCTACCATTTTGGTCAATTTGAACAGAAAAAGAAAGCTTTTGGTCGTATTTCATGATTTTGCACACCTGCATGCCGCTATGATGCAGTTAAGTCATTGAAAGGGAGTGAACCTGGATTAATGTATACACCAGATGATTACAATCAGGATTGTAAGAATCCGGCCACATATGTTTCTCATTCTGTCCTGAGTCCATAATTTATTTTCTTTTGTAACAATCAAATCAACCAATATATCATTCTTACCTGAAATTTTGACTTGATTTTGACAGAATTTACTCAATTCCATGTTCAGTTCCGTAGATTCTGAACAAATATTTCCAATTCTTATTGCAAAAAAACTAAACAAAAAAAAACTTTGTAACAGAGATCATGTGTGATTACTAGAGACTGTTTTCAGCAGTGTTGGTCAGTTGTAAAGTACAACGGTATGAATTTAAATAATATATTTATATATATACTGTAATATATATGTATGTGTGTGTGGGGTGTGTGTGTACATATATGGATATTTATATATTTGAAAAAATAAGACTTATTGTTCATGAAGGCATAATATTATTGTGTACAGCTATATTTACTACTGCTGTGAAAATTAGTATAATTTATCTTTTTGATGGAGACATTTTTAATGTAATCATTAGTTTCAAATATAAAAATTAAGCGACAAGTTACATCATACACTTAGGAGCATTTTTTGAATTTTTAATGTTTTTGAAGTTTTAATGTTCACCTTGCACACATACAGTGGACAAAATGTAAAATACTGGTGTCATTGTACAGAAATCTCCTCACACAGTAACAACATCAGATTGCAATACTTCATAAATAACATTGCATATATGTTTAAAATATAAAAAATAACAAAACAAAATATAGGCGCTTTTGTAACAGGTTACTACTATTGTAACAACTGATGTCTGGATTTTTGTGATAGTAAGTTGAATATTAACGCTGTTGTTTAACTGAATAAGACTCTTCTAAGGACTTAAGGTGTGTGTAATCTATTTCTAGAATCTCAACACCTCGGAATTGAAAAAATACTTATTTTGGAATCGAGTTCCAGCCCTACTCCATATTTACGTACAGAAATGCAGATAATTTGCTCACTGAATGCAAGAATAATGCATTTTCTCTCACATCTGCAGCTCACATGCATGAAATTTGGTGTCTGATGGGCCTGAATTAGGAAATCTGCAACCTAATGAACAGATTGGTTGGCACAATATATTTTATGTTTTTTGAAAATATATAAATACCAAACCGTAATATGTTTAATGCACATTAATATTTTGGTTGTTTTTCAAAGACTTAAAATTTTTATTTGAAATAGACATTTCAGATAAATGTATCTGAAAATACTGAATTTTTTTTTTTAGATTTTGCACTTTTGAAAACCATATTTGTTGATAAGAAATAAGAGCAGACAAGGCTTCTCATATACCCACTTGGCCATTTGTCTGTGTAAAGTGGTCAGGGGTCTCTTAATCATCAGTCTTATGAGGAATTCACCATACTTGTTTTTAATTTCATCTCATTCTGTAGCTATAAAGCTTAAGTGTGCGTCTTAGATGCTTTTTGTCACTCGTAAGACACCTTAAGCCCCTGTTACTCCCCCCCCCCCCCCCCCCCAAGGTCCCTAGCTACAGTACAGCGATGTTGTGATTATTATTATTAATAAAGTATTAATAAAGATTGTGAATGTTTGTGTTCTGAGTATTCCTTTACATAACTTTTTTTTTTCCCACTTCTTCCTCTTGTCTCTCCTAGGCTTATGACACTCCCTCAACGCACCGATGGGCCAAGCAAAGACCACAAACCTGTGGCAACATCCTGTTCCTCTTGTTTCCTCCATTCTCTCTCGACTCGAGGAAGATGCATGATGAAGAGCAGACCCCACCTGTGGCTGCTGCAACCTGCGGGCGCCAAACAGAGACTTTATTCGTACCCCTTCCACAAGGTGATCTATACTTCCATGCCCTATTTTATCAGTTAACATAGACTGGTAAAGTAGCGCTGAAAAGAAAAATAATAATAATAAATGGAATCCTAGCAGTGAAAATCTGAAATATTAGTAAAGTATTAGAATGTTTTCAAATATTTCAAATATAGTGAAATCTGAGAAAGCAAAGTAAATTAATTTCAGCTATTTTAAATATAAATGTACGTAAAATTGCATTAAAAAGACTTTGGGCAGTCGCTATTTGCACTTAATGTAAAGAGACACTCCGTTATATATTAGTCTTTCACAAAAACATTAAATTTCTGACAATAACCTTTCAACAAAAGTGCACTTCTACAATTACTACAAATACAGAGTTAAATTTGTATGCGTTTGATTAAAACAAACAGATTATCTAATTTTTTTTTTCTTCTAATTTTCATAGGAAATATTCATAAAAATATATTTTTATATATTTAAAATACAAAATAAAATAAAAACTTTTATTGTTGTATTTTATGATGGCAATCTAAGTGTGTTCTGGTTGTTTCAGTATGTCTACTGAGGTGAGGAGTGACAAAGACAAAGCCTCTGTTAAGGCCCCTGTCATTCCGTTTGGTGTGGATCTTTACTACTGGGGAGAGGAGCAGCCCACCGCTGGCAAAATCATCAAGTAAAGTCTCATTCATAAAAAACATTGGGAATGTTTTACATAATACATTCATCAGTCTCTTTCTGAAGTATGAATGGATTGTGTTATTTGTGATATAGCCACTAGAGAGCAGCATTGTATGCTCACTGTCTTTTAGAACTCCTATTCCTCAAAATTAAATGATGAAAACATTGATCTGGAGGTTTACCTTTTTGACATCCTGAAACAAGATATACTTGTACAATATAGTTTTCCTACTGACATGGAAAACCTGGAAATTGTCATTTTAAGGCCTGGAAAATTCATGGAAATCTATAAAAGTCCTGAGAAAATCATGAACATTTCTATACTAAAAATACATTTTACTAGTTATGCTCACTCCTAAAATATTGAACCTGCAAAAATGCACTTTATGAAGGCAAATTCTTTAAAAAATGAAATTGTCAAAGATCACACATTGATAGAGTTTGTGCAGTTCCTGTAGTAAGACTCTGT
Organism: Sinocyclocheilus anophthalmus; assembly: GCA_018155175.1. Classification (NCBI taxonomy): domain Eukaryota; kingdom Metazoa; phylum Chordata; class Actinopteri; order Cypriniformes; family Cyprinidae; genus Sinocyclocheilus; species Sinocyclocheilus anophthalmus. Next base: position 9,560 of record JADLZN010010285.1, read on the forward strand.
CCTCACTGATTTTAGGAATGCATCACAGCACCAGTTCTGGGTGCCTCATGAGGTGGAGGAGGAAGTTGAAAATGAGGAACTGTCTGCAGAGATGAAGTCTAGATACATCACCTTTTGCTTGGAATTTTAAACCGTGAGCACAAGTGTAAAAAAAAAAAAAAAAAAAAAAAAAAAAAAAAAAAAAAAAAAAAGAGAAAAAAAAAAAAAAAAAAAAAAAAAAAAAAAAACAACGCACCAATGCCAGAGGATCTTGTGTGAACGTCAAGATAGAGTAAAGGTCAGAAAAGTAACAATAATGATGCCCTAATAAAATACACAGAAGAGATGTAATACTGAACTTTTTGGCCCATATTTAGCTGTGTTTGGTAGAATGGTAGAAACATTCTTATATCATGATGTAAATCAGTGGTCGCCAATCCATCGATCGCGACGGGTAGCCAGCATTGCAGCTCACTGTTCACGATGCTCGAAATATAGGAAGAAAATATAAATACTGAATTGGGGGTTGAGGGATAATATGAATGTATCGCTGAAGGGAACTGACTGTCATCATAAAAGTTTTGAATAGCAATGGCATTTTCTTCTCCTCTTACCTCTGTATATAGCAGGAGTTCTCAGTCTCCATTCAAAGGTCCAAGTCTGAATTTTCATCAGTGTCAAAGGTCCGGACTGGAACAATTGGTTATTACAAAACTTGTTTTTAATAAACATACATAACATGCATAACAAATAAACATAATTTTTTGGAAAAAAATAAAGTGGCAATTGGCAACAATTATTGTAAGTGCCCCCCCCCCCCCCCCCCCCCCCCCCCCCCCCCCCCCCCCCCCCCCCCCCCCCCCCCCCCCCCCCCCCCCCCCCCCCCCCCCCCCCCCCCCCCCCCCCCCCCCACCCCCCCCCGCCCCTCTCAATAGAGGTCGACCGATAAGGGTTTTTCCCTGGCCGATGGCGATATTTAGAAATCAGGGCAGGCGTTGGCTGATTTTTTTTTTGGCTGATTTGTTTGGCCGATTTTTTTTCTTTCTTCTTTATCTCATAAAAGCGAGTTTGAGTAAATGATTATTGCAGGGCACAAGATAGTAGTAGTAGTAGTAGCCGAATTCATAGTAATAATACATGGCTCAAAGCACCTTCTCAAAACAGTTCTGAAGCATGCTTTTTGTTTATGTTTGCTGACAGACACCAGTGTTTTCCACAGACTTGCAAATTCAAATTCATTCTCTGCCAGCAGGAGGGGCTTTCAGAGTGATAAAACTAGCGGTTTCCCCGGTAACGGCTGTAATCAAATACAAAAGGCTAGGAAAGACAAAATGAAAATGACATCAAAGCTTTTCTGAAGACGAGTCGGTTCTTTTCAAATATACATTCATATAAAAACACCCACGCTGCATTTTAATTTTGAAACATGCAGTGCTCAGAGTAAAAGTTTATTCAACGAAGTAGATGCCTTTTGGAAAATCTATTTGTGGCAGTCAGTTTTGATATAGTGACGGGCCGCCACAAATAACTCAATGTATGGGAAACACTGGACCTGCTAAAGTCACTGGCCATCTCTAAGTGTAACAAATAAATAAATAAATTCCTCATATTAGCGGTGATTTGTCGTCCTATGTGTCAAACGTCATACCTCACTGGATGTCCTACACAACTGACAATGAAGGAAAATTTCAAGATCTCTCTTCGCTCCATTTCGGACCATCGCCAAAAAGACATTAAAAACGAAACATATCATTTACAAGGTTAACTGCGTTTATGAAATTAGGAAATTACTTTGGTTCTGAAATAGGCGAAATTGAGGTTGGTCCGACTGAATTCCCTCGGTCTGGATCCGTACCGGGTCCGGACTTTGGAGAAGCACTGGATATACTATTGCTGTTTTGTTTACAGTGGTAACCAAGGAAACACTGCATCGCTGCTGTTCCATAAGTGCCACCTGCTGTCAGACAGTGAATTTGCATCTCATTCAGGCCGTCTGTTTTTTGTTTTGTTTTTTTCATGCAGACATGTTTTATGCAGCATAATTTCACAAAGCTAAAGTCAGGACCATTCTTTTTTGCTTTAAATCCTGAAATTGTACAATCTACTTTAAAAAAAAAAACGTGTGCAGCATGGTTGAATCATGATTAAAATTCAGTGGTTGCCTTTAATTAAAAATGGCTACATATATTTAAGGCCAGCTTGCTTGCTATAAATTAAATAACCAAATATTACATTTGCTTTAAAAAAAAAAAAAAAGATTCGAATCGCATGAAAATCATGATCGATGCATCACCTAATAAAATACTAAATAAAATGCTCAATTGGAAGTACAATGTTTGTTTTTTAATCAATTCTTCTTCATCGGAAGATCTTGTCTTTCCTAAGGCTACGGTCAGGATCTTGGGCTTGAAAGTGGTGCCCCCTGTAGGTAAATAATAGATTAAGCAGACCTGATTGATAACTGATTAATTAAATGAAGATGTATTTCAGTTGCCCCTTCCATGGACACATTATCCTCGTGATGGCTGGGGCAGGCCTTTAACCCAGAAGATGCACTGCTATTGTAGACGGAAAAGATGAATGCGGGAGAGCTCCGCAGCCAGGTTAGATCTTTCCTGCAACCTGTTTAACAATATTACAATTAACATTATTTTACAATACTGCAGTATCAACAGTGATATTACCTACAGGATATTTCACCCAAAAATTAAAACTGAGGAGCCAATGGTTTTTTTGTTTTTGTTATTCTGAAAGTCATGATAGTAGGTGTGTTTACATATATATATTTTTTAAATATGAATTATTCAAATTTCAGATTCTGAAAGTTGTTTATATGACCCCTAAATGTTGCAGTCCAATTCAAATATTTGTTTACATGTGCTTTACATGTATTCCAAACAAAACCCAGTCACCATGTTCAGCATCAGAGAAAGCCACCAGGATGATGCCAATGGGGTCTTGATGACATATCTCTAAACAAAGCTGACATTTAATTCAGAAGAGCTTTTTAGCAAATATTTAGTAAATATTAATTCTCCTCCTCTGACCATTTTGTAAGATGTTAATTGTATGTCAACATAACCATCACATCATTGTGCATGTGGGCAAGGTATGTTTGAATATGATATGATAGAGACAATTGTCAGATTCAGGTGTTTACATGCCTATTTTTTCCTCTTGATAAGATTATTGTGAGTCTTCATCGCCCCATTAAATCTCAGTACAAATTTCATTCAGGTCGATCTCTGTCAGATCGACTGAGATGTTTACATTGTCTTTTCAGTCCAATTAATCCATCAGTCCATTACAAATTGATTATTTGGCTGCATGTAAACATGTATGGAAAAGAGCAGCATGAGACTTCTTCAAAATATCTCATGTATTTGCAGGTGTAAGACTTCCATCTGTGGACACAAAATGAGTAAATTCTAACAAAATGTGCTGAACTACTACTTACAGTTTTGCAAAACTCTTAAGGCATGCACTCTTGCCAAATTAATATTGCACACCAAACCTGAAAGCTTGATACTCTTCTTTCATGTTTTGTCAGCCCAGTGCTGAAGACCCCCAAAGCCTTTTACACTGTCAAAAGTCCTTTAGTAACCAGCATCCAGGTGAAATCCTAGACCTCCATTACCCACAGTTCCTTCCTTATAACACGCTGAGTGGTCAACAGCCCAATCAGGTGGCTGTGAGATTCCAGGAAGAGATGAACTGATGGAATCCCATCCAAGTCATCATCAATACTCAGATAATAGGACAGGCTGCATCTCACTCTGCCTCTCAGCTTTTCACTTTTCTCCTTCTCGCTTGGGTTTCTTGTGGAGTCGGGTGCTAAAAGCCAATTAAGTAGCGTCTCCATGCTGTCACTGGAGCGTCGGATGTGCTTTCTTTGGCCACAGTTTACTTGTTAACAAACAGTTATCTGAGGCAACTGACTTCGGGGGCCTGCTGACCACTGGCTTGTGAAATAGCATCTTTTGTAACTAAGTAAGCTATCGATCCCCGTGACTCCATCACGCCCTCTCCCCGTCGACATGCCGGTTGTCAGGGTAACCACAGGACACCCCACCTGTTCTGCTGCGCTGCTGGTGTGCCCATGATGTCCATCAGTTCACAGACTGAACACTTGCTCCCCGGGTGCACCATTGATTTCTGCTTCAGGCTTCAGTCTTCCAAAAATAATTCAGTCGCACGTGATTCTGAACACTGTATTTGTTTCAGTGTGTCTAATGTAAATTTCTCGTTTGTATCATTAGTGGTGCTCATACTTGTAAGTGTGACCTCAGATCTAACACCTATGCTGTACCATTTAGCTAATAATATGTTTGAGGTACTGATATGAATCCTTTAGGCTAAATAAAGTACAAAGGTGTACTTTTGAAAATTATACCACCCTGTGACAAGTTTTGTAGCATTTTTTTTCAGAGAGTGTAGAGTCTTGAGGGTGCAAGACTCTTTTGAGTTGGCCAGTAAGCAGCCACACTAACATCAGCATAGCAACAGACTAACAATCATTTAGAACTCCTTAGTAACTGCATAGTGATGCCCTGGCATCCCCCCATAAAAGCCAGTTTAAGTTGCTTTGTTACATTTATTAAAACTGTGAAACATTTTGATTTTCAAAGTGCTAATATGGGATGACTGCTCTAAAATCTTTCAACAAAGACAAACAACAGGACATTTATGTAGGTCACTTTGACTGTTTCATTGTATGTTGGTCTCACTTTGAACAAAAGTCATTTTTAAACAAAAATATATTGTGTTCTCATCATTATGACAGTGGGCACTGTGAAGCCATGCACTAAAAATATGCTACACCTATATCAGTTTTGCCTTTTAATTCAAGTCAAGTCACCTTTATTTAATATAGCTTTATACACGTACTATTTCTATATAGCTTTAATACAGTACAGATTGTCAACGCAGCTTACAGTATTAACAAAAAAAGTGTGTGCTGATAATGCAGAGGACAATAGAAAACAGTTCAGTGGCAAGGAACCAAAACTTCATCTGTGACAGAAATGGAGAAAAAAACTTTTGGAGAAACCAGGCTCAGTCAGGGGGCAAGTTGTCCTCTGGCCAGACGAAACCAGCATTGTGTGGTTTAATTCCAGGCTGCAACGCACGTCAGATTGAGCAGAGGACTCATCTGGTTCTCATGGTCTTGTCGATGGTCATCTATTTGATGAGGTCTTCGCAGGGGATCTGTCTCTAGGGTTCGCCTAGTTGACATGGTCTCTGCTGACATTCAGGGCTGAAGAGGTCTTCGCTAAGTGCTGATCCACCATCTGATCCGGATACAGACTGGATCTGGTGGCTACGGTGACATCGGAATAAGAAAGAAACAGAATAATATTAGCGTAGATGCCATTCTTCTAACAAAGTAGTAAGTACATCGGGTGTTATGGGAAGTGTTCCCGTTTCCGGTTGACCTAATTAATGCAGCCTAACAACCCTTTAACGGATTTGAATTATAGAAGTGTGTTACTATGTTATGTGTAAGCCAGGTTAAAGAGATGGCCCTTTAATCTAGATTTAAACTGACAGAGTGTGTCTGCCTCCCTAACAATGTTAGGTAGTTTATTCCAAGTTTGGCACTAAATAGAAAAGGATCTGCACCGGCAGTTATTGTGATATTCTAGTAGATCACAGGGCAGCCGACGGGAGGACTGTATGCACTTAAGCTCGCTCAAGTACTAAGGAGCTTAACCATTCAGGGCTTTATAAGTAATTAGCAAGATTTTAATATGTATTCGTTGTTCAATAGGGAGCCAGTGTAGAGTTGACAGAACTGGGCTAATATGTACATATCTAGTAATAATACATATTGATATCTAGTAAGAACTCTAGCTGCTGCATTTTGGACCAGCTGGAGTTTGTTTAAAAAAAAAAGCATTAAAATAATATAACCTTGAGGTCATAAACGCATGAATTAATGTTTCTGCATTTGACATTGATAACATAGGTCGTAATTTAGATATGTTTAAGATGGAAAAATGTGTTTTTACAAATGCTAGAAACGTGGCTTTCAAGGGAAAGGTTGCTATCAAATAGCACACATAGGTTCATAACTGATGAAAAATAATTTACAGAGCAGCCATCAAGTGTTAGACATTGTTCTAGATTGTTACATGCAGAGGCTTTTGGTCCAATAATTAACACCTCTTTTTTCAAAATTTAGCAGTAGGAGATTACTAGTCATCCAGTTTTTTATATCAGCTATGCATTCTGTTAGTTTTGCGAATTGGTATGTTTCATCGGGCTGCGAAGAAATATAGAGCTGAGTGGTAAGCTTCCCTGATTATATCTCCCAAGGGTAACATGTAAAGTGTGAAGAGTAACGGCCTTAGTACTGAGCCTTGAGGTGCTCCATACTGCACTTGTGATCGATATGATACCTCTTCATTTACTGCTACGAATTGATGGCAGTCAGATAAGTATGATTTGAACCATTCCAATGCAGTTCCACTATTGCCAACATAATTTTCTAGTCTATTCAAAATAATGTTGTGGTCGATAGTGTTGAACTACACTGAAAAAAATGTTTCATCATCCAATTAAATAATTTAGGGTAATGATTCACATCTATATTTTTTAACTTGAGCCAATGAAAACTAAATAACTTGCCCTAAGGTTGAACAATTACCCTAAATTTTTTAATTGGATGAATGAAACATTATTTTTTCGTGCGCCTCATAGCAGAGCACAAATAGAGGAGAGTAACACCACAATCGTATGATATGCAGTTCCATTTCTATCAAATACCTGAAAGTTAATTAAAGTCAACATGCCTTTAGTTAGAATATTACACATCCCATGTCGTGAATACTTTGAAGGAATGGGTCTGCCAAGCAATTGTTTCTGTGCTTTAGAGCGCTGTCGTTTGTCTTGAAGTAATATTCCGGTTCAAAATAGCGTAACGTTTTACAGATTTGTGTCATAATTGTTGTCTACAACATATTTTCCTCCTTTTATATTGCACAACTAAAATATGTTTTTTTACAGTTGAACATTACATAAATGGGTCAATTTCAAACCGAAACTCTACTCACACCCAACCAAGCACAAGACCAACTAATATGGATCTGAAGGAGCACTTGATAATTAAAGACAGGTGTGTTGGAGCAGGGTTTGCACTGAGCTCTGCAGGAAGGGAGATTGGGAACAGGATTGGGCTCCCCTGTGATAAACCATAAAATGGCTGTAAAATTGACGAGAACAGCTTTGAAGCTGAAATAATTCAAGTTTTAACAGAAAAATTTACATAAAGGCCTTTATAAAATTATATGGTTCACATTTCTGCCTCACCATAACCACAATTTTTGCCATTTAGAAGTCAATTATTTCTGTAAATTAATTTATATTTAACCCAGAATAGTCTGGACTGGTGCAAATCTCCCAAAGAACAATATTACTGTGCACTTCACAACCATCTTATCATACTATTTTTGTGTTTAAATGTGTTTTCTATAGATAATCAAATAGGCTGACTGCAGCTGTTGCCTGAGATGCTCATGTGTGCCCGACTTATGCAGATGCGAACTGTTGACAGAGTAGTCAGACCTGCTGCACAGCTTAAGTTAAACACAGGGCCCCCCATCATCCTCACAGCAAGAATGAAGCCCCTAAAGACTTGACTTAAGTGAGGATGGATTGTAGCACTCATGTAACGGGGGCCTTTCACCTCCATAAATCCTTATAAGGACGACCAACTCCTCCATATTCATTTAAAAGGCATTTGTTGCATGCATGCTTTTCACTACAGACTGATGAAGCGCAGTACTCTGTGCAATTAAACACTTTGGAAACTGTAAATACTTTAACAGCTACCATTTTATCATTTGAAGATATGCATGTATCTTCAGTAGAGGACATGCTTAATGAAATGTTGATGATTTTGAGTCCTGAGCTTACACAAGAAAGATTTACGAAGCATTTGTTCTTGGAGAAATCAGCAACTCTGAAGAGGGGAATTGTTACTACAAAATGTGACAAATTTAACCATTTTTCAAATAAGCCTTTTTTAAGAATGGAACCTTTTTAAATATATTTTTTTCTGCTGTGTCTCTTAATTGCTACTTTTTCTGTCTATCTATCTATTTATCTATCTATCTATCATCTATCTATCTACACTACTGTACAAAGTTTAGTAATAATATTGTTGAAACAAATTCTATGACTCAGAAGTGAAGTAAACACTTAACGTACAAAAAATCATTTCACACTCATGCGTTCTTTTGATCTTTCTATTCATTAAAAAGTTCTGGAAAAAAAACATGGTTTCCACAAATTGATTTTCTGTTTTCAACACTGAAAATAAGAAATTATTCTTGAGCATCAAATCAGCATATTAGAATGATTTCCAGTCCTAGTTATATTAAACTTTTTCACCACTGTTAAGTTAAATGTCCTTACCATCACACATTTTTACTATCACTCATTATACCAAAATCAAAGGCTGAGGCCTTGATCATCTTTATATTCCATGGGATAAATGATTTAACAAAGATGATGCATAGTTCGAATTTGAAGAAGTTTCTTATTTTCAAGATTTGAAGAAGTCAAATATTTGAAGAAATGTATGGTGCATTGATGTAAATTCTAGCAACCTTTCTCCCATTGGTTCAGATTGGCGAGACCCAGAGCTCATGAGGGAGATTGAAGCCGCGACTGGAGAAGATCTGGGCTCCTCAAAGACGTACGGGAAGGGAAAGAATGGCAACAAAGGAAAGTCAAAGAAAAAGTACCCAAACCTTACAGATTTAAAGCAAAATGCCAGTACATCTCGTTCAAGACTAGAGAAGAAAGTCTTTAACAAGTGAGTAATAATAGATATTCCAAGATTAAATAGAAAATCACTAAATTGGCCTGATACTTTTTGCTATATTGGGAGATAACTGAAGTCAAGTATATTTGTATTGAATACTGGTGAACATATTTGACAAGTTATGAGTAAATAAATCATTTGAATCTCAACCACATTGTTTCCTCATAGGAGCTCCATGAGACGAGTTACGGAGGTCATGAACAAGATGGACAAGAGGAAACATGAGAAATTTTCAAATCAATTTAACAATGCACTGAATTAAAGGATACAGCCGTACTGCCACACACCAGTTTTGATTTTTATGCAGAACAAAAGCACATTGTTAATACTGTGAATCAAATTAACTATACTCTTTGTATTGTCAACTTTGGATTGTCATTTGTAATGCCTGCATCATTTTATTAATTAATTAATTTTTTGTTCTGAGTGGTATGTAACTAATTTATTAATTTTAATTTGATTACATTTTGTATTTTCAACGTATTTTCCAAACTTTTGTCTTTGCTACATAGTAGTAGACCTATTTGTGATCCAGAATTTTAAATATAACAGTACTTTTAAAGAAATATGTTGTCAGTGTAAGTCTTATGTGAATGTTAATATAGAGTAAATTTCTACTGATTTTATAAGACATGACTTTGTCTTTATTCATTTAAGGGGTTTCTTTGTTGTGAAGATTAAAAACACACCACAGCAACATATGAAGGCCTATGCAAGGCAGGATTTTTTTTTTTCATTTCAAGACTTTTACATAAAATTTAATTTATTAACGTTTGCATGTTCTTTGAGTAACATAGCCTCACGACAGACTTGTAGTTTACCTTAATCGATTAGATCCGCTGAAACAGTAAGTACACACATTTTTATTAATATAAATTTTTTGTAACAATTATATTAAAAACATATTTGCATTACAACAAATGAAGAATGGCTTACAATTTTAAATGAGGCCAGCTAAGTTAACTTGACTGTATATTGCAGAAAACTATGGCATTGCTAATAAGGAAGCAATGCTTTTGAAAAAAGCTGTTAATTGGGAAAGGGATTTCACTGTTGCAGAATTAGTGTTAATTGACATTGGTGTAGCTCGTGTGGTCTTATTGCACCAAATAAATAAATATATATTTTTTTCATCCACCCATCGGTAACGAATATGGATTCCTCACACTGACAGGACGCTATTGCAGCAGCCGTAGCATTCTTTTCTGCCTCAGGAAACAAACTTTAAAAACTAATAGAGAAACCTACTTCCCTAAATGTGTAAATAAGTATGATGATTTCCAACGGACGACGAAGAATAGTTAATCGGACAAAAATAATGACGTATTAAAAAAGATCGCCATGGTCCGTCTTTTCATATGTGTTCAACGTAACGACTATAATTTCCCCCATACGTAAATATTTTATTCACTTGCAAAATTGGAGCAAAAGAAAAAGAAAAGTGTGATTAAAAGAATATTTAAAGTATTTAATGCATTCTAATTGTAATAATAATGATAACAATACGTAGTTAATAATGCTGTAAATGTGATGTGGCTTTTGCACCCATTTCATTGTGAATTTATATGTCTGGACACGAAACAAGATCATACGTTGGCATGCCGGAAACGAATTTAGCAATCGTTTTCAAATATATTTTATAATATTTTAAATAGTTTTTACTTGTTTTAAAACCCCCATTTTATAAAACAATCACTAACATTTTCCTTGAATATCGCGTAAAAGAAAAGTTTGCTTATATAGGTTTAATGTAATATTTTATGCCATTCGAAGTTTAAGCAGTATACAAAGCATGCATCAAAAACAATCGCACCAGCAAGGTTGAAAATCGTGCGAATTTTAGCAGCAGTATACTAATTCGTTTTAAGGCGTTGGACTCCTTACTTAGCCTAATATTGATAGTACTTAAAGTACGCAAATTTCAGAAACGATAGAGTCCTGTGTTAAACATCACAGTCTTCAGTTTCAGTATCAAAAACAATAATAGACTAAAATATTTTTAACGAACAAAACTGTAAATTGCAATCGAAATTCTAATAGCCTATTTTTCAACTGCCTTTCAGTAGTCCTCAGCTGACATTTAGGCTACGTTATTGATATTTAAGCAACTATCAAAACAATAAGTGATTTGAAAGGTAAATTAATTGTCTTATTTTAAATATTTATAAATGTAAAATGATAATATTTTCAACATGATATTTTCTTAGATGTTGGTCAATAGTTAGGCTAATGTTCAAGTAAATCAACGCAGCAATAATCTATTTCAGCCATTAAACACATCCGTCTGGACTGTGAAATGTGTTGGCGTGTTATCTTTAAAAGAATGGACATTTTGTTATTTTTTCGTATCTATCGAATTTTTCTGATAGTGTTTGTTTTATTGGTGTCCTGGATGCTAGCTGCGGCTTTTTAGTAAACGATTGGTGGTTGGCTTACCACAGAGATAAAGACACTAATTTGAAAGCAGATAATAAACTCTGAATAGGTACAAAAAGGAGTGCAGCACTAAATATATAGGGTTAAATCTCAGTGATACGTCCTCGTTCTATTTTTCAGGAGCTTTTAGGAGCCGGGTGATTTTCGGGCCGTTTAAGGCACTCTTGGCACTGCTTCAGTTTTATAGCATTGTTTCTCTCTGGATGTTACCGGATTTAATACATTTCAATCCAGTGTTATGTGAATTGATATGTCTCTGTGTCAGTTCTGTATGATAAGAGGGATTGGTTCTCCATTCATTTACAACATGATATGCCTTGCCGCTTAGTTGATTCCTCGTTTAAAAAAAGGCATATTAAAAGGAAACAACGACGGGGAGGGTTTGTATGTTTCTGCCCGATGACTTGCCTTGGCATGGTATGAAAGCAGCAGTATTCAATTCTGAGTTTATGTGATGAATTCGTCGGAAAAATGTAGTCGTGAGTAAGCTCGATTAACAAGAATTATGGTACACTATGTTTTGTTTTGTCGTATCATCAAGATGCACTGACTTCGTGCCGTTGAGAGTGTGAGTTCTGTGTGTGACCGAGTTAATTGGGCGGGCAGGACTGCCAGCAGATGTTAAAAGGCATGAGAAGATGCTATTTCTGACGGCAGGTTCCGCCTTTTGTTAACGAGGTGTGAGTTTATAAACAAGCACGTTTACCTGTCTAAGGCTTGCTTTTGTAATGCAAAAATATCTGATGATGCATAAATCATGATCATTTGTTTTCTGGCTTTAATTAATGATTTAATTATTTCTTTGGTTTTTATTTTTTTACTGAATCTCAGCTTAAAAAAAAATGTCCTTCCAAATAATGAAAAAATAATAAGCGAGGATTAATAAATGGTATCTAAGCTAAGTCTTTATGCACATCATGATAAATATTTTTCGGGCTTAATTTATTTCCCTTATGATTACCATTTATTGTATTTTTTACTGGAATTGCAGTCAAAAAAAGTTGTCCCTTCAAACTAATGTCAAAAAAAAAGATGATCTCCACGATAATATTAATTAATGAATGGTGATGCACTCATGCATACAATATTTCTGGTCTGTAATTTATCATCCTTAGGTTATTACATATGTTTAGTTTTACTTGGAATACTAGTACAAAAAAAAAAGTACTTTATAAATATGTAAAAATTTTTAGTTTATGTATAACTGAAATGACTAAGTAATGATCTATGCATCATGATATTATATTTTCTGTGCTGTTTTACTTATAACGTCATGATTACTATATTTTGTATTTTTTATCTGGGAATACAGCTTACAAAAATTATATTGTCGTCAAAATAATGTCAATTAAATTTAAGTTTTTTGTTATGCTTACACTTAAATTATCTAAATTTTGTATTTTATGCATCATGATAATATGTTCTGGCTTCATTTAAAATTGATTTACAGTCATGGTAGTTTTACTGGAATACAGTACAGACAATTTGTTCGATTTAATTTTAGGAGATGATAATTTTTGCATGGAAAGTGTCCTTATGTAATTAAAAAATTATGGCAAAATAATTTAAATCCATATGATTTTTTTTATTATTATATGAATTTATTATGCTGTCTGATATTATTTATTTTACATAATGATAAGATTTGTTTCTTACCTCATGCTTATAATATGAATCATTGCTTTATTGGAATTTTTTACTGCATTTTTCTTAGATTTGCTATGGAATTTTTTGCTTTTATGTTTGAAATGCCCTCCTAAAGGGTCTTTTTAGCAAATAAAAAATTAAAAAAGTGCTATGGATTACTATCCTGATCTTGCAGTATTGTATTTTTACTTTGAATGCAATACATTTTTAAATGCCAATTTTGCACTACTATGAAATGGTCATCAAAATAGAGGGACATTGAAAAATAGCTTTCTCTGAGGGAACTATATTTTTATTTTATTACTCTTTGATGTGGTGGTTTTTATGGAGATGTTTTGTGATGATTACCTCACTAAGGTTTACTTTTGAGAATATTTTTGTCTCTTTACTCTAAGATTGAAAAGTCACTAAATTTTTGTTTCTTTGGAAGTTTGGCTTGGGATGTAATGGCATTCTGCTTTTGTACTTGGAAAGCTTTGACTAAGAAAATAATATTCAGTCTGTCTAACTCAAAACTTACCATTTATGTGGACGTGTTACTCGCATTTCTTTGGAATTAATTGTGAAAGTCACTAGACAACTTGCAGTGAAATTATTCAAAGTAAAACTCTACTTTCACTTTTAGGGAGTTGAAGCAAGGAAAAAAGTTGTCGTTTTTACATTTCATATTCCAGTTTTGGTGTAATTATAGAGTTGATCACATGTCTTCTGGAAAGAGGTGTTTTTGTCTATATGGGGTATTTGATAATGTGGGATACTTAGTATGTGTGGTGTGGACAACAGGTTAAACTATAACCATGAACAATTTCATAGCATAAAGTCCGTTTGGATGCTCCATGCCAATGATGCCATTATGTAGAAATAGCATCGGATTTATATTTCTCGTCATTCTATTCTAGGATTTTGTATTATTTTATATTTTTGTAATCATTGATATTTAGATAATTTGAACTATTACGTTTTTATCATATTTGGATTAGTTAAAGTAAGTATTTTATTGTTGTTTTTTTTTCCTTTTAAACATGCATAAATTAATATTGCAAACATTTCTGAATAATCATTATTTTTTGAATGTTTTTCTCACCATCTGAATATGTTAAGTAGTAAAAAAAACGTAAGATTATAACACTTCCAGGTTTCAAACGTTCATCCGGTATTTTGAATGTTTAAAGACTGTTCATCCTTACAGAATGTTTCATTTATTATTTTTTTCAACTATTTTTATGGGAATGTTACTTTTGTATGTTCTCTCAATAATTTGAAACTTTTACTACTTACTAGTAGTAAAATTTACGTAAATTATGTTTTTGTGCTAATGTTTCAAGATCAGCAACAAAGATGAGTTTACATACCTGCAAACTGAAGTTCATGCTTTGCTCTTTGACGGCGTCAATATAATGAGCTTGGTGAATCCTAAATGACATAACAGAATGCATTTAGTTTCCAAAGAAAGTGTTGCCTCATAGCATCCATGTATATGGACGTCACTGCCAATGCATACTGGCTTTATTTCACTAAACAGCTGAATTGTGGAATTAACCTCATGCATTGTGCCTTTTATGATTTACAGATATTGTTGAGTTGAACAAGGAGGCTGCATACAAACTCTACTGTTGCGTATTTAATTATTTATGCAGACACAGTGCTATAGTTCTGACGTCGCTGACAATAACAGCATATGAGTGTACTGCTGACTAATGAAAAAGATCCAGACTGAATCAGTGGACGTTTCTGGTGCATTTGAGGAGTAAAATCCATTTAAGCATGGTAAAATGTGGGAAAAGAAGCTGAATGTGCAACACTAATTGGTGAAAGCATCATCAAATTAATCAAAACATTGCATAAACGAACACAAAAGGAGTGATGAATGTCTGCACAGACTCAAAGTACAAAAGGTAACAGCTATTAAACACACATGCATGCAAACATGATCCATTATGATGCTGTATGGAGTTAACAGAATAAAAATGAATACCCAGCTAACAGGGAGCGGTTTTAAAAAAAGTTATATACATGTTAGGACCAAACGTTAAAGTAATGTTTATGGAAATTTCCAATAACTTTAGTAATTTTGATAAACATTGAGCAAACATCTGAGATCAACATTCTCGAAACATCCTTAAGATGTTTTTTGTACTCGATGGACGTTGTAAGAAACATTTTTGCAACTGTTAAGTAACATTGTAATCGTAAAAACATTGTAAAACAAAAAAAAACATTGTAAATGTTTTGTTCCCTTTACAATTTTTCCGTTTAATTCACGACCAATTGCGAACTTGACATTTAACTTCTTAGAATGTTAAAATAAACGTTCAATAATGTTATTTTGGTAAATGCTGTAGAAAATGTTCATTAACCTTAAATAACGTTATAATCACCACAAGGAAAAACCAGGACCTATTATAAAACGGAGAGTTTCCGGTCCTTGATTCTGATTGGCTGACCCACGTTCGAAGCTGTTGTAAATTACTCTACAAAGTAACACACACCTTTGTTTACGTTTGTGTGTTGCTCGGCAAACACTTTGTAGCAACCACAACTATTTCTGAGGAGCTACATTGTTTGGTGAAAGAATAATGTTTTTATTAATATCTTTACACTTTATTTGCTCCGTTTTATTCTGTTAAACCTTACTACGTATATGGAATAACAACTTTTTTGAAAATTCGCAGACCCCAGTGGAAGCCGCGGTTTACTCCGCTTGTTTTTCGTGTTGTATCTCACAACGCCCTGAGATGTTAATTTAAAATTCATCTGTAGCCACAGCGTCTTGGGGTTATTGCTTATTTTAATACATCTTAAAATATAAAAAACCTAATAATAGTTTTGTCAAATAAAATATTGGAGGAAGTAAAAGTAGCATAATGCTGTAAAAAATCCATTTGGTAAACCTTGATAATAACGTCACAATCATTGGACATTTGCAACCTTTTTTAGTGCACGTCAATATGGTCCCACAGTTGTTTAAAACCTACATGTGTTATTACGCGTTAAAAAAATTCCGTAAAACTTTACTTGTTAAAATTAAAAAAACGGCAGCTGTTGGGTGCCGGAAATTTTACTGAAACACGGTAGCAACGTTTTACGCCCGTTTACCTAAATTTACAGTAAAAATACCGAATTTCATTAATGAGTATAATGTTAATATACCAAACGATTGATCCTCCGCATGAAGTCTGTTTTGATCGTTGTAATTAAATGATACCCACCAAATGCAGGAGTGATGGGAAAGTCACATGATGAACCAAAGCCCTTCACAAGCAGCATTTAAATAATAACACATACAGAAGGTGCACAGTGTCATTCACACAAAAACTAAACACCATCATGGTAACACACAAAACTGAAATAATGCAATAAACATTCATTTAACAACATTAGGTGTATCACACAACCCTAAAATACAAAACTAAGAAGAAAAAACTAAGAAGAAACATAGTTATTTCACAAAAAAAAAACATTATATATGAAGTGTCATGCAGGGAATTCTGGGATTGTCAATTTACGGTTATTCACTGTAAAGTATACAGTCTTTTTCACTTCCAAAAACGGTATACTACCGTTAAATTTATGTCCAATACATGTAATGTCCAATACAGTTTTTCACAGTATTTAGTAGGGGAATTTACCGTTAACCAATTAACAGGATTTTACTGTAGCATTTTTACAGTATTTTACCGTTAAATTCACGGTCATTCATCATGAATGTGCAAAAACGAGCACCTGGAGCGTCGCATTTCTACACCTGCAAACTAAAGTCAGTCGTGCTTCTCTCCTTGACAGCGTCAGAAACAACGAGCTGGGTGAATCCTAAATTAACTGAGGATGGATTTAGCATCCCAAAGAATAGATACGCATCAGATATCATCATCATAATCATCAGCTCAATTACTGAGAGCCAAACGCAGCCGAAGGCACAGAGGTGCTGAGAATACGGTTACACAGGGAACGAGGGATGGAGATGAGAGAGATAGAGGGTAACAGAGATGGATTTTCACCGTCCTATTTTCTTACACCTCTTCCATGACCTTCACTTGTCCGTCTGACTGTCAGAAGAGCTGAAGCTCCTCTGATCTCATGATGTTCACAGTCTGTTTACCCGAGAGAGTCTGGATACGCGTGTTAGTCAGACGTCTGAGATTTTATTCAGGCCAAGAACCACGCGAATTGAGCTGAAAGTCACGCCTGACATGAGAATGCGTGCAGTTCATTTGGTTTTTATATGGGGTTTACAGGCGTCAGGAGAAACTGACAACACAATAACAGACCTGACGACATGGGAAAACATTCATATAATATCATCAGAATCTCTCTGTGAACTATGGAAGCTTGTTTCCACCATGAAAAAAAAAAAAGTAAATAATAAAATTTTCTATCTCTCAATTCTAACTTTTTGTTCACAAATCTGAGAGAAGAAAACCCTCAAAATTGCGAGATATAAATTTGTGTAAAAAGTCACAATTACCTTTTTATTTATTTATTTTATGACAAATTGTGAGATATAAATTCATTATTCTGAAAAAAAAGGGATATATGTAAAATCAGAATTGCGAAATTTAAACTTGGAAATTCGAGACATAAAATCAGAAATGATATATAAATCTGTAATTGTGCGAGATGAAAAATGGGAATTGTGAAATATAAACTCAGAATTGTGATATAGAAATCGGAATTGAGTGACAAATTCGGAATTGCGAGATATCAATTTGGAAATGCAAGACAAAATCAGAATTGCAAGATGTAATCTTGGAAATATAAAATATAAACTAAATATAAACTTGGAAATGCGAGAATTCTGAGATATAAATCTGGAATCGCAAGATATATATATTCGGAATTACGAGATGGAAACAGAATTGCAAGATGTAAACTCGGACTTTTCAGCATTGCAAGATATGAACTTAATATTGCAAGATACAAAGTAGCAATTATGTTTTTTGTATTTTATGGTGGGAAAAAAAAGAGAATTGCGAAATATAATTTCCGGATTCTGAGAAAAAAAAAGTCACAATTGCAAATGTGAGAAAATCATCAAGTATAGTGAGAAGTAAACTAAGAAGTTGAGAAAAATATATAATTTCTAGATGTAAACTTGCACTTGTGAGGGGGGAAGAAAGTCAAAATTATGAGATAAAAAGTCATAAAATACCTTTTTTAGATTATTTAGATGTGGAGACTAAACTTCCATAGAAACAGGTGTGCAACTTAGTGAATAATGTGTGTGATCAGAGTTTCTGTTCAAATAAAGGACAAAACTTGTGGAGAAATTGCTTTAGGTACTGCATATATATATATATATATATACATTCCAATTACAAAGCTGTGCACGTAAGATTAACATGCATATAAACTGATCACTATATGGCAAATTGGCATTCATTTTACAACCTTAACACTGTTATTTTCCTGTAAGCTGCTTTGAAACAATCTGTAGCATATAAAGCGCAATATAAATAAATGTGACTTGTCTTTTTATGCATGCAAACACAATGAGATGAAGAAGAATAAATGCATCATTTCAGTCCTTAAACGATTAATGTAAAGGTATGGCAGTATAATTGTTCAGCAAACTTTATCTAAAGCGTTCAGATAAACACGGATAAACCGAAACCTTTTGGAGAAGCTCTAGTTTTTGGGGATTTTTCTTGTTCTGAGCAGCCGGCCTGATTTTGAGCACCGAATCAGATCATTAAAAGTTTGTTTCCATTTTCAGATGCAGAAATGATCGCAGACACATGCTTCGCACCTCGCTGAAGTCAGCACCGCCAGCTATCAGAAATAAATCAACAAGCTTCTCAATAATGAATGCAAACCAATGAAAAGCGTTGACAGCATGAGTTTGCTTGTAGGAATGTTAAAGCCCCTGAAGACCGAAGGAGAATGCGATAGAAAGTGGACTAATCTTTATAATGAACAGCATTAACGTGAACAGGTCAGCGAGAGGCCCTCATTAAACTCCAATGTTACACCAGCTCTTAATAAAACAGACAAAATGAATAAATAATCAGAGCAACAGAGAAGAAGAAGAAGACAGTCTGTGCAGGAGTGTGTGTTTGTGTCTTTAAAGCACTATTCAGACACACTTCATTTTCTAAAATAAGGACATGTACTGATTAAAACCAGTTTAGAATTGCTGTTTTTATTACGGTGCATAAGATCATGCACATTTATACACAACAAAAAGAATTTTTAAAGATATAATGTCACTTGTATTATCAAGGAGAATAAACTGATCAAAAAGTGACATTAAAGACATTTATGTAACAAAGGATTTATTACTGCTCAAATATTACGCTTGTTCTTTTTGAACTTTCTATTTGCATCTAGATTATCCTGAAAATAAAATGCATCACAGTTTCCATGAAAATATTAAGCAGCATAACTTTTTTCAGCATTGATAATAATCAGAAAGGTTTCTCGAGCAGCAGATCAGCATATTTCCGAATGATTTCTGAAGATCATGTGATCATGCTGAAAATTCAGCTTTGATCACAAAAATAAATTACTAGTTCTTTACACACTAGTGACATGAACCCAGCTGTTTAATTATTGTAGTTAAATTTACACAATTTTTGACTGTATTTTGATCAAACTAAAAAAACAGCCCTTGGTAGCGAAGAGATTCTTACAATAAACAACTAAACTTATTGAGCCAACATTGCTACAAGTTGTACACAAATGTAAATTTAATAAAACAAGATACTGTTTGTGTCATTTTTCTGGCAAAATGAATAAAGAAATAAATTAAACATTTCATACTACTACAAGAAAGTCAAATCTTTTCAACTTTTGAGTGTTATCATAAAATCATGTGTCGAGCACAAGTTTGAATATCACAACCACATTGTTTGGATTTAAGTTATTAGCACGTAAACACTTTTATTCATGATGATAAAGCGTTCTATCGTAGACATTAATCTTAATTAAAACGAAAAATATTACAAATAAAACAATTATTAAATAATTCAAATAAACCTGGCATTGTGTATTAGGAATATAGTTGGCTCTTGATGAATTGCTTTTGTTCCTCTTTTGTAAGATGCATAAATGCATAAAAAATGACAAAACTGCATAATTACAAAAACCTGTATATAAATAAAGAAAAGGAATTATATCTGATGTTGATGTTACACTAGCCGTTCTCAGCATATTATATATTCTATAACACTTCATTCATAAGTGCTTTACATAAAAATGATGTAAAAATAATCATAACAGATGCATAAGAAATAAAAAGAATATTACATAATCTGCTTTTTGTGCCACATATACTCCTGCAACCGTTATCTAACCGTTTACTGATAAAAAAAGGTGCCAGTTCACAATGAAAGCGTGCAATGCAATGAAATCACTGTCTGAAAGGGTTTGAGTGTGTTTGTCATCCCTCCGCGCCGTTCACTTCTGGGTGAGCGCGCGCGAAACACAGAGCAGAGCGGACGGGTCACGCCAGGGGTCAGAAGATCACGACCAAACCACAAACACCTTCTGTCACTTACACGAGCGCCCTGGGTCAGACTCAAGAGATTCAAACCGGAGCTTCTCAAGCTGCTTATGTGCCGATCTAAATAACGTGCATGTTATCGTATTATCTGACAGACATCACTCAGATGCCTGGAATAGAATTGTAGTGCACTATATATACTGCATACTGCTATTATTACATGCACAGTATGTGAAATTTGAAGCAGATATTTAAATATGCATATTTAACTACCGGTCAGATGTTGAAAGAAGTCTTTTCTGCTCACCGAAGCTATATTTATTTGATCAAAAATACAATAAAAAAAACTTGAAATATTATTACAATTCAAAATAACTTTTCTATGTGAATCTCTGTTAAACTGTAATAGATTTCAGTGATGCGCAGCTGTATTTTCAGTTCATCATTACTCCGTTCAGGGCAAAGTATCTGCAGAAATCAGTATAATAGGCTGTTCTTATTAGAAAAAATTCTGATTATTATCAATGTTGAAAACAGTCGCGCTGCACAATATTTTTGTGGAAACTGTGATGCATTTTATTTTTCAGGATTCACAGATGAACAAAGGTGCAAATCGAACACGTTTTGAAATATAAATATTTTGTAACATTATAAATGTCTTCACTGTCACTTTTGATGAAGATTGAATGCATATTTGATTAATAAAAAAAAGCGGTAGTTAATATGGCACTCAGTTATCATCTTGGAAATAAAAATGGTAATTTTGCACAATATTTTGTGTAAATATTTGCATTATTTTTCCTTCAAATTTTTGACTAAACATTAACACAAGATCACGTCATATTCTGAATAATTCATCACACTGGAAACAGAAGCTCAAGGCAAACACACTGCATTGTGGGCTATGATATTAAAATGCTGTAGGGTATTGCATGCACACAGCAGAAATAGCATGAGCTGTATGTTATTACAAACACAGCCCAGTTCATGTGTCTGAAGACTGAATAATGCGGTTCAGTCTGTCGGTTCCTCACCCAAACACCTCAGACGAGGCTGTTTTCATCCCTGAAGATGTGCTACTGTACTCCGCTTCAGAAAACACACAGAGAAACACTTTAGGTGCACCTTCAAAGCCTGGAAAGCTCAAGAGAACATATTAAAGTTCAGTACCGATGGTGTGCACCGAATATGAATATGATCCTCTCTAACATTCACTTCACAATCGCACTTATTCATGAAGATCCGCAGGTGAAAACATCAATGAAGACGACGCGCTGACGTCACACTAAAAAATAAACTATTACTGTTTTAAAACCAAAAACTATAATCAAATTACTTATCTTTTATGTGAAATTTAAACTAAATTTACGTAATGTATAATTCCTATTTTAAAATATTGTATAAAAAAACCAAAAAACTTATAAACATGAGAAAAGAATAATCCAAATTTATTGAAATATAAATAAATATTACATGAAAATACTAAACATAAATGTTTACGTACTATAAATTGCCTAACATAAAATGCACAGTTTTTTTTTGTTTTTTTTTATAAAATAAAATATTTAAAGAAAGAAAATTAGAAAGTGACCGTGGCACTAATTAAAAGAGTTTAGGTAAATCAAAACTACTGAATATAGAAATAGAAATATTATATTACAACCCCACAATGACTAAACAGGAGAATAAAAGCACATAATACCTAAACATTTACCTAATTGAAAATTAGAAGTTTGAATGAATTAAATTATTAAATATTTAGATGGAAACCCTTTTTTTTCAGTAGGTGCCAAGGAAACTATTTCGTAATTTTTCATTTAGTTTATAGAGGAAGTACAAAACTGACTAACTGAAAAACTAAAATTGAAAATCTAAACATAATTAAAATCAGGTTGGATTAATATTAAAAAAATATAGCATTGTAGAAAAGGAAGACTAATTACTAAAATACTAGAATAAATATTTAAATTTATAGATGAAAAAACTAATGAAAAGTTAGAAATTTGCCTTGCGCAGCAATACTGAATAAGTTTAGTTGATCTGTAGTACTCAAATTACAAACATGACTAAAATAACTAAAACCGAAATAAAAAAAAATTAAAACCATTCAGAAATATTTTTAAAAACCGAAAACTAAAAAACATGAGACAAGCACATAACAAATTAAACTAAAATTAAAATGGATATAAAAAGCTCCAAATATTAATCAAATCTATAATAGTATAAAAAAATATAACACTAAAATAAATAAATAACTAAGAATGATGATTAAAATGGTTATTTTGAATTTTTCTATACTGATTTGTGTAAAAATTTGCATAATTTTTTTTCTCCGCTTATGAATATGATCCTCTGTGAGCTGCGTTCTTAACATTCACTTCACAATCACGGTTATTCATGAATATCTGCGCGTGAAGAAGCTGCGCTGACGTCAGCACGCTCGGATGTGAAGTGTGATAATAACCCAAATCACACCCCCAATCACCACTCACTATCCCTCACTCACTCAACTCATCACTCACTCCCTCTCTCATCCACATACACACTAATCTCCTCAATCACTCAACTCTCTCACTCTACTCACCAACATCACACACTCACTCATCCGCTCTCACTTGCTAACACCACACATACCACACACTAACTCACCACACATCAACACTTGTCCACTCACTCTTCACTCTCTCACACATCACACAACTCACACACTCATCACTCCACTCCCCTCTTCACTTACTAACTACACAATCACACCATCTCACACACTCCACCCCCACACTCACTTCACTCACTCACTCACTTCTCAACCTCTCACATCTTCACATCCCACTCACACACTCACTCCCCAAGCATCACTCTACACACTCACACACATCATCAAACTCACTCCCTTCAATCACCTCTCTCCACCTTATCAGCAAACACACACACTAAAACACTCACTCACTCACTCATCATCTCTCTAATCTCTCTCAAACCACACTCAAACCACTCACACACTACCAATGCACTCAACTCTCTCCACACCCTCTCTCTCACTCTCGCTCTCTCTCACACACTCTCACTCACTCACACACATTCTCACACACATTCTCACACACTCACACATTGTCACTCTCTCACTCTCACACACACACTCACACAAACACAAACACACACACACAAACACTCACTCACTCACACTCACACACTCACTCACTCACAACACACACACACACAATCACTCACTCAAACACACACACACACAATCACTCTCTTACACTTCTTAATCTCTCACTAACCTACAAACTCACTCAAATCTCTCACTCTCTCACTCACTCCCTCACTCTCTCACACACACTCACATCTAAATCACTCTTCAAACTACCTCACACCTAACACACTCACCAACTCTACTGTCACTCACACACTCCACACACTCACAATATTCACCACTTTTCACACCCACTAAACACTCACTCACTCACTCTCCTTCCCTCTCTTCACACACACAATCACACACCACTCACTCACCATTCTCTTTTTCTATACTATATCACCACACTCAAAACCTCCACACACCTCACCTCACTTCCACTTCAATCTCATCTCACTCTCTCACTCCTCACCTAACCTCCACACACCACTCACCACTCACTCACATCTCACTCACTCACTCACTCACACACTCACTCACTAACTCACTCACACACACACACATCCATATCATCCTTCACTAAATCACTCACTCATTCTTCAAGCCGCACTCAATTCACTCACACACACCACAACACTAAAAACCCCCAAAACACTACACTACATTTCAAAACTTCACACAAATAACACACAACCAACCACACACTTACAGGAGAATGGGGAAAATGATGAGTTTGCTGGAGGGAACTGGACGATGAAGCAGAGATAGGATGTAGAGGAGAAGAGAACTAGCCCATGTGGAAGATAAGCAGCGGATGTGCTCTCCCACTGTCTGGATCTTTCAGTTGAAACTGCTGTCTGTCGGGACAGATTCAATTGAGGCACCACAGTTCGTGCACGCACATTTGTCAGTGCTGCAGATCCAGCTTCTGTGTCTTTATGTGTGAAATACTCTAGTTAGCTTCTACGTCTTTGGGGGGTTTTATGTGGCCTTTAGGGCGTTAGTATGAACCTTAAAACTAAATACAAAACAATCATTAAAAAACATTTTGTTTTAATAAAATATATAATAAAATATGTAAATTATAGATGAAAACTATTGAAAAATAAGTGGAAGTTGACTATTAGATATAAAAACCAAACATTTAAACTAAACATGAGAGAAGCATATCATTCTATATTACTAAAATGAAACTAAATTTGAGTGACAAATTGAATAAAGGTAAATAATAGATAAAACTTAATGACATGAAAATTTAGAATATGTTGCTCTTGTAACTAACCTGAAATAAGTTTAAGTACAAAATTACTAACTGAAATGAATTTAAAATTAAAATTACCAATTAAAACTATTTAGATTTATTTAAAAAAAAAACAAATACTAAATAATAAAAGTGGGATCAATATAAATATAAAAGCTAATTTTAAACACGATAAGTAAAATAATTTTACATAGTAGTATAATTTGTACTAAAATAACGGCGTTGAATATAGCAGTGTGCAGAGACTGTTTCTTTAGACCCATGTCAGTTACATTTTTACATTGACCTTATTATGAGGTTGATAAAAACTACAATCATCCCATAGATTTACATACCGCTTCCTCAAAATTAATATCAGTAATGTGATTGTTACAACTTAGTCCTAATATTTTTGTATTGACATTTTATACTTTTTATACTGCTAGACTTTCTTTCTTTATGTACATTATAAGTAATAACTATATTTACAGCATATTGCTCTGTGCATTGATTTATTGGCAAATAGTTAATAAAGAAATGTGTTTAGACATTGTCATGTCACAAAATAAAACCCTATCAGGACGGTCCTGACTAGGAGTCTGTACTCGATTCCTTCACAGTATCAGTCTCAGTTTATCTGAACAGTAGAGCTTGTTAAACTGACCTTTTACTGTACGGGGTCAGAAAGCAGGCTGAAGAAACACGACGAGATATTCAGCGGCCCATTTCGGAATGCAGAACCATGCTATTATCAAGTACAAGGTTAATATCAAACAAACAGAGAGTACATCTACTTGATGAGAGAAAACAAAAAGACTCAATTGATTGGCCTCGGTAACTGTGTTATGACAAAGGAAACTTGAAGCAAAGAATTTCCCCACAGCGTCAGTTTTAATTATCTTTGATCCTTTATATTTTCAGATTGAAAGCTGTGTTTCACGCTAGTCTTAAATGGGACAGTTCACCCGAAAATGAAACCTGTTCATAGATATGGCCATTAAAATGTAAGTATGCCTTTTTTTCTTTAAGTTAGAATTACGGTGAAGATTTTGTAGCAGACGATTTAGCTGAAAAACGTTTCTTTCGGTCCTTGTGAATCATTGTACTGCACAGTTTCTAACTGGTATTACCGGGTGCACTTAGAGTCAAATAAAGCTCATAAGGCACATGAGCTTAATCCAAGGGCTCGGATTATATACGGGTTGTATGAAAGGGAAACACGCGTTCGTGTAAAGAATGAACTTATTTACACATTATCACGTAATCCAGAGCCTCAGGCAAACGGTCCGGAGTGAGGCCCGGTTCACAAATGAATCATTCTTTTGAACCGGCTCTTTTTAGTGAACTAGTTGATTCATATTCACAAAGCGGCATTGACCAGCGTCTATAAGCGCGTTTGTGGTTTCGTTAGCAGCACAGATCTACATGTTATCTCAAATCAAAACATTCATTTCAGACGCCTGGACAGGCAACTCAGAAACAATATTTCAATGATGCAAATTATTTTAGCCGCATTATCTGATCCTGTGATGTTACAATGAACTTTCAGCGCACAAGTTCGAATCGGACCGAGAACGACGGGAGCCGATGATACTGCGCATGGTAATCTGTCTTTACATTGTAAATAAGTGCAATTTCAATATCATTATTGGTTTTGTTTGTGCTTCTTTAATAAATAATGGCATACTATTGTTCCGTCTTGCTGATTGCGTAAACAAATAGCGGAACTGAACCAGTTCATTTGAAAACGAGCTGTCGAAAGACAGCAGTTCGCAGAAACAATAGCGGTATTTCCCAATTTTGCATGAGGCTCTGGTCTAAATGTGTGAGTAATGTTGTAAATAATGTTCAGTTTATTGCACAGGCTGTTACCATTTCGTTCATACGACCTCAATAGATTGTCAGAGGATAACGGGGATTCTGTCAACATATGATGTACGGCTTTTTTTGTAATCTAAAGTGCCGGTAGCTCATTGACTTGCAGTTACTGGGAATCACCACATTTTCAGTAAAAATCTTATTTGACTGTAATTCGAACCGAAATAAAAACTCAATACATCTTGAATAGACTGAGGGAGAGTAAAACTTTTAAAAGTGACTATTAGAATTTTTGGGTGAACTCTCTTTAATATTTCCGCCATTCGAAGGCATTGAAGAGCACTTTTTCCGAGTGGGGAGTGGGTTTGTACGTGTCATCGCTGGCAATCAGTCCTCAGCTGGGTTGTTATTGGCAATTCCAGCCCCTCCCACACGCCAGGTAAAGGTACGTCTATGAGCCGTTTAGAAGTTTCGATTTGTGTTGCGAGCAAGTACAAAACGCAGTGTCGCAAGCACAGTGCTGTTAACAGGGGGATCGGCCGTCATTTCGACCGTGAAGCCCATAGTCAGGGCCGCACTGCGAATGCAGTAGAATTGCCTTTGGTCTGGTTAAAATAGATTTCAGTGGACGCTCACCGATCTAGGCTGGCAGATGCAAGAAGCGTTCGAACTTTGTGGAGCTTCACGGTTATAGGGGGTCGTGGTCCAGCTGTATACGTAAACAATGGGATCTGATACAGAGGGATGGTTAAAGTGCTGAGCCTTTTAGTTCCTCCATTCCGTGGAACGGCGTAAAGGACGCGCTGTTGGATTGCTTGTAGCGACGTGTTTTTTTATTGCGCGCAGTTCTGACTAAGGTTTCTCTCACGCTTATGGCATGTACGGTCTGTTGTGTCTCCAAGGCGGTGAAGTAGACTGCGTTTATAGGTTTCCGATAGGACTCGAATCTCGTCGGGTCTATCAGGTAAGCTAAGAGTCGATGGAAGCTTGGTTCATGGATGTTGGATTTTTAAGCGCAGTGCGTTACCATCCAGGATGAGTGATTAGTACAACGGCCGTCTTTAACACGTGATGATTTTGGGTTACTGAATAGCGCATTTTCGGTCCTTTTTTTTTTTTTTTTTTCGGTACCCATTCCGAAGCCTTTGGCGTAGTTCTCCGTCCCTATAGTCGTAAGAATCGTGAACTTCGTTGTGTGGCGCATCGCCGCTATTCTTGGCGTTGTGGTTCTTGATGGATATCCTAGCATTTCATCAGCAACGATCTGGTCGCCTACTTTCCGCACACCGATGATGATGAGATGTGCGGTAGGTGGATCGCTCGGTCCTAATTTGAGGGGGGATAACGAAGGGCCGATCGTACGTTGCCCAGATCTCCCGGGGCGGCGCGAGACAACCGGGCACACACTTGGATGTACCTCTGGCGGACTTGGTGCTTGCTTGGCATTTTTTCTTCGTCGAACGTCCGGAGCGCCAGGAACAAAACATAGCTCAGAAGATTAGCCATGGAGAGCGTGAGAAGAGATAGAGAGGAAGAACGGCGGTCGACGTTGAAGGAGTTTCTGTTCAGTCACAGCTGCAAGAGCTCAAGGACGAGGTCCACAGCACATCTGGAAAACACAAGAGAAAGATCAGTTAACTTCACATACTATTCAGATTTAAAATGAAATTAAGATTAAATAAAACAAGCCTTAACAAGCTTAACAAGGCTTAAAAATTACTCAAATAAACGAAAACGAAAGTCACTTAAAATATAAAAATAAAAGCTTATTCAAAAAATCATACTATGTACATAGGGCAAGCTAAGTTAAGGTGATAGTACTAACAATTATTCTAATTTAGACTGATAAATAGATTAAGATGTCAATGCTTTACACATACAAAAAAAATATTATTAAGATGTGCAAGTACAGTGTGTGTACTGGGATATTTGATGTATCTAGAAGTCCACATACACATACCACGTTCCCAATTCTTAAGAAAACATAATACTTATTATATAACCAGATATATATAATAACAATATAGCAAAGAATACTTTATATATCTTCTAATTGCACTGGGAGTCGTATAGCTTTATTAATATTTTGATTTTTTTTATACATTTCTAAGGACATTGGATTTATTTGTTAAAGTTTTTAGTCATTTTGTTTATTTTCTAATCTTTTTTAGTTATTAAAACTTATCTTTGACAGAGATTGTGCGGTACTTTCTAGTTTGTTATTTCAAGACTCAACGAATAAAATACGTTTTAAAACTATTTGCATATTTCTTTCAATGTCTTTTCAGGATTAAAGTCTGTTTTTCTGTTTTTTTCTGTTTTATACTGGGTTCTAGTTGTCAGATTATGTTAATTTCTATAATAAACTCTATGCTAAATCACACTGGGGAAAAACCTAGTTTGGTTTGGGGTCCACATATTGCTTTAATTTGCACCATTTATGAATAAGCGTCCAATCTAATTTTCACATGCACATCACTAGCTGTTTTTGATCCACTAAATTACATCTCGTTATACACTCAAATCGAACTCCTGGAAAATGTGTGACCCAAACCTAACGGTTTAGAGATTACTCCAAAGGCGTTAATAATCCAAGCCAGTTGATTAATGGTTTTATGTGTTGGCCGACACTGCATGCAACATTTATTTGAATTCCTATGTAATATATGGTCCCCTGCTTAAAATCCACTCATTTAACTCAGTAAGCAATTTGTATTCCAGACAGAAAAGTGTTGATATGGTTAAAAAACAAAGCACCGCAAAAACATTACCCGGCAATCCCCGTCATACCCTCGAGAGACAGCGACGTCAATCCACTCGCACGTACTTTATCAGACACATTTAAAACTACGGAACGATAACAGCACGCGGAGCGTGTTTCTTTCACGTAAAAGTGGATTTAGCGCTCAGCGGACTTAAAGATAGGAGCCAAGGTCAAAGGTCACAGTCAGACGACGGCGAAATTCGAGATGCGGAAAGATCATCGTCTGAGTGGAGTTTCAAAGGTCCTCGGATTCTAATGCAAATGTATATATTCATCAAACATCTTTGACCTTTACGATTTATATACAGATGACCCTTGAGCGGAGAATAACCAACAGAGACACAGTTAAAAGATCTCATACACGACCAAACGTCCTGGCGCCTTCCTAGTCACATATTACTAGTACTACAGTTAAACGGTTAACTTCTGGTTTGGAATTACCGTCGCTATCCAAACTGATTGTAAAGCGTATAACTCTATTACAGCACTTACAAGCCATCGCACGCTTTCATGAGACAACGATTACATTGACTTGATTTCTGCACTATTGAGTAACCAATCCAACATCCACTCATCAACATATTAATCATTACGTTTATATGATTAGCCTCTTAAAGTTCATGGACTGCTGAATTGGTAAACGCGGGAGTCTTTGTGAAACCCGAGACCGTTAAAGGAAAAACCTATACATTAAACAAGGATCTAGGGCCTCAATGACTTTTTCGGATGGAGAACAGGCATGACGCAAAGCAAGAATCCAGTCATAAAATGGGGGGGGGAAAATAGTATATAAATAGATTATTACTGGACTATTTTTCTCGTAAAGGTGAACTGACTACAAAAACAGTCATATTTTTTTATTTATATTAATTGAGATGTAGACATAGTGTAAGCTTGGTAATGTAACGGAGCTTTCATTGATGTATGGTTTGTTAGAATCTGACAATATTTGGCCGAGATACAAATATTTGAAAATCTGGAATATGAGGGTGCAAAAAAAATCTAAATATGGAGAAAATCACCTTTAAAGTTGTCCAAAAAAAGTTCTTACGCAATGCATATTACTAATATCAAACATTCAGTTTGACTATATTTACGGTAGGAATATTTACAAAATTATCGTCATGGAACATGATCTTTACTATATACTTTCTTGGAACAGTTGATCTTGATAATATTACAAATTGAAATAAACTATTGAATATAAAAAAAATCCTTTGGATCCAGAAAAATTGATAGCTGTGCCGAAGGAAATTGAATTGAAAAAAAAAAAGATCAAAATTAACTATAAAATTATCAGTCCACTAGTTAGACTTATTGTTAAATTTGTAATAAATTATTAAATAGTTCAAGTTATAGGAGTTAAATTAATTAAATGTACCCTTTGATTATTAAAATATAATTAAACCATTAAAAAATGGAATTCAGGAAAAATTAAGCAGAAAACATTAAAATTGGGAAAAAATTTTATTAACTTTGAAAAAAAAAATTTATAATTTCACAGAGCACTATAATTGTTGAAATTTATTAAAATATTAAAAATATTAAATTGTTAAAGTTTTATGAATCCGATTATATTAGGACCTCCTTTTGATATTACCAATTAATATATTTACGGATAAGACAACAGTAATCGCAAAAATGCAATGGAATTTGGGCAAACAAACCGATCAAGGTTTCTTAGCTTTAGGGTTTGTTGCCAGCCTCATGTGCAGAAGAAGTCAACTGTAAGCAGTGTCCAACTGTATTTCCCACAAACGGTTCCCATTTCTATAGCTTTTTATTATTATACATACATCTCTCAGCGAGCTCAGAAAGTGACACGCTTGTGTCTCCGGCTGTAATCTGTGGCAGGGACGGAGTAGACGGTCAATGGTTATGGACAGGATATGAGGAGCTTTGAGGCGGAAGAAGGAGCCAAGTGTTTTGGGTGAGATGAAATGTGTGCTGATGCCCTGTGGCATCTGTTATGATTGCAGCGTCTCAGAAATTAGAATGCCTGCCAGAGGCCTGCATGTCTAACTTTTAGCAAGACGCGCGGCCATATGATATGTCGAAAACAATATCGGCCTCAACCGCAGCGCTGCATGCTGCAACAAAACCTCTAAACCGCCATTGACGCAAGGCTCTAGGTAGTTTCTTGGTGGATACCGAAGCTGTGTTTCTCCAAACTATATTTGGACACTAAAAATGTCTTTTTTGAGGAGCATTGCATTAGATACCAAATATAAATTAGTGGCCTATGTCAACAAAAATCAAACCTACAGCAAACCAGCTGTTCTTTGCAAGTTCACACTGCGTGCATTTTACCCTTCACATTTTATAGCTATAATGCACATGTCCACGGCAGTGCATGACATTGATAAAAGCTAAATTGCAAATGCAAGTTGATTGACTTAAAAAAGCATTTGCAAAAGGCAATGTGACCCGGACCACAAAATCCCATGTTCATAAGTGTGTCAATTTTTCGAAATAGAGATTTATACATCATCTGAAAACTAAATATAATAAGCTTTCCATTGATGTATGGCTTTGTTAGGATAGGACAATATTTGGTGAGATACAACTATTTGAAAATCTGTAATCAGAGGGTGCAAAAATTCGAATTTATTTTTTTATTGAGAAATCATCTTTAAAGTTGTTCAAATGAATTTCTTAGCAATGCATATTATTAATCAAACATTAAGTTGATATATTTACGGTTATATATTTACAAAATATCATCGTGGAACATGATCTTAATATCCTAATGTTTTTTGGCATAAAAGAAAAATGTATAATTTTTGACCCATACAATGTATTGTTGGCTTTGCTACAAATATAACCACAGTAGGAATTTAACCATTGCGTCTTTGTGATTGCCTTTTACGGCCAGACATCATATATATAATATGCACATTATTAAAAGTACAAGAATTAATTTGATGGACTAATTGTATAAGTAATATTACAACTGTTGCATACTGAACTATGGTTGAATCCAAACTGTGAATTTAACGAGAAGGCTCTGAGTATCAGTAAGTCAAAAGAAAAACGTTAATCACAAGCTTGTTGTCATGCAATAGTCAAATAGAGATCCAACTTAAATATCATATACATACGGTATGCATTTGCTATCGCTTAAAAAAAGATAAACGACAAATAAACTAAAACACCACAGGCTGACTAATCCTATTACATCAGTCCCACATATATAAAAACAATGAATACCTCTAAATAAATAAAGTAAATAGCAAAAAAAAACTAAATAAATAAAAATAAAAGGACTGTATCTATCGTTCTATCTATCTATCTATCTATATTATTCTATCTATCTATTCTATCCCTACATCTGTCTGTAGTGGTCTATCTATCATATCTCTATCTATCTGTGATATCGTCTAGCGGTCTATCTGGCTATCGTCTATCTATGCTATCTATACAGTAATATATCTATCTATCTATCTATCTACTCTATCTATCTATCAGATTTTCTATCTATCTATCTATCTATCATATTTGTATATATGTCTATCTGGCTATCTGTCTATTCTATCTATTCTATCTATAATATATCTATCTATTCTAATCTTATCTTTGTCATATCTGTTATCTTGTCTATCTAGATATCATATCTTGATAATATTATCTAGAATTTCTATCTATTTAGCTATCTTAATCTATCTATCTATCAATCAATTCTGTCTATCGGTCTATCTATCTTCTATTATATAGTATCTATGCTATCTATCGATCTATCTATCTATCTATCTATCGGTCTATACGTCTAATATCTATCTATCTATCTCTCTATCTGTCTGTCTATCCATATCACAGTCTAGACGTTATACTAGTACTAATAAAAAAATCCATAAGCCGCCTAAATATTTATCAAAATGCACCCAAATAAAATTTAAATAAAATAAAATGTTCTTTTTGTTACAAGCTGACTGTAATGTACGGTTAGAAGTTGTGTTTTTGATGATTTAATTTAATCTATTTTAGTGGTTTTCTGAATAGTGTTTGTCACATAAAACAAGTGAATTGATAACTATTAATAGGAAATAAATAAATAACAACATAACACAAACATTACTTGACCCCACCACCACCTTTCTACAAACGACAAAAAAAAACTTAATGATATATCTTACTACACAAACACAATACAGTACCATGGACTGTCACCTGTAATGGTCAGAGTCTTTGTAGTCCTCATGTTTATCGCCCCCTTTGGTTTCGCTTATCGTCTTTTTTTTCCCCTTCTCTTTTTTATATAATTATAAATAAAATTCATTTTAGCCAATTAAAATTACCAAAAAACAAATCAAGCATTATAAACCTGACTTGTTACTTTTGAAATACTGAGCCAAAAAAAACATTCAAGTATCTTTGTTAAATAAACATCATGGGTTGATTTCTGGACAAGATTTCAAATGATAGGGGGAACGATCTGCAGTGTGTCAGAAAACAGGATGATTATAATGGATGGCAGCAGTTTTGTAGCTCGACAGTCTAGACCAGACTCTTTTACGTTATAACCACTACTGTCGATTGTTGCATTTCTCTATTAAGAGCAGAACAGTGTTTTGTGAAGTGTGTTTTGCTATCTCTTCACAAAAAAAAACTGCACTACCTTACATAATTGTAGCTATTCATGCACAAGAGATGAATTGAAATCAATAACACTTGGTTCTTACTAATTTTGAGCTCGGATTTCAAGAAACGATTGTTTTTCTGTTTGCTGGGGCACGTTACAATTTCTCACTAATATGAGGAGTTCATAACATTGTATGCTTTCGCCAAGCATCTTGTGCAAGGCCAGAAGTCTTTGATTCTCATTAATTCAGCAGAGAAAAAACTTACCCACAAAACACCAGGATTGCTGTCTGTAACGGAGCCAGATTACAATAGGTGATATAACTCTGGTATTAAGCTGAGGTTTTAGAGTTCATCTGTGGTGTTTTACTGCATCCAACCAGCCCAGATAAAGACAGATTTTTGTGAGATAAGCGCTCCAGGTTAATTACAAATCATGTGTAAAATGCTTTGACTATTAAATGTGTTTTAGGACAGTCGATTTACATGTTTTTTCTATTACTATCCTTTGCAGACTGTAAGTTAAATGATACATTTTGAACACTTCTAAGTGGTTGCTATGGTGTTCCAAGTTGTTACCAGAGTGTTTTGGATGGTTGCCAGGATGTTGCTAAGAAGTTGCTAGGGTGTTCTGAGAGATTACCAGAGCGTTGCTAGATGTTATCTATAGTGTTTGGATGCCAGGGTGTTGCTAAGTGGTTGCTAGGGTATGAGAGATTACCACGAGCGTTGCTAGGGGTGTCAGAGTGTTTGGGTTGCCAGGGTGTGCTAAGGGTTGCTAGGGTGTGTCTGAGAGATACGAGAGTGTAGAGTTATATAGTGTTCTGAGGGGTTGCTAGTGTGTTGCTAAGTGGTTGCTAGGGTGTTCTGAGAGATCACCAGAGCGTTGCTAGATGTTATCTGGAGTGTTTGGGTGACAGGGTGTTGCTAAGGGGTTGCTAGGGTGTTCTGAGAGATTACCAGAGCGTTGCTAGATGTTATCTATAGTGTTTGGATGCCAGGGTGTTGCTAAGTGGTTGCTAGGGTGTTTGAGAGATTCCCAGCGCGTTGTGCTAGGTGTTTTCTAGAGGGTTTGGGTGAATGGTGTTGCTAGTGGTTGATTGTAGGGGCGGTTTACCGAGTTGAGATCACCAGAGCTGTTGCTGATGGATGATCTGCACGTGTTGGGTGACAGGCAGGGTGTTGCTAAGGGGTGCTTAGGGTTTTCTGAGAGATACCAGAGCGTTGGCTAGATGTTATCTAAGTGTTTGGGTTGCCAGGGTGTTGTAAGTGGTGTAGGGTGTTCTGAGAGACTACCAGAGCGGTTGCTAGGTGTTTTCTAGATGTTGGGGTGCCATGGTGTGCCTAAGTGGTGCTAGGGTGTCTGAGAGATACCAGGCGTTGAGAGATGTATCTATAGTGTTGGATGCCAGGGTGTTTGCTAAGTGGTGCTAGGGGGTTCTGAGAGATCACCGAGCGTTGCTAGATGTTATATGGAGTGTTGGTGACAGGGGTGTGCCAAGGGGGTGCTCGGGTGTTCTGAGAATTTACCAGGGCCGTTGCAGGTGTTTGCTAGAGTGTTTGGGTTTGCAATGGTGGTGATAAGTGGTTCTAGGGTGGTCTGGTGATACAGAGGGTGCAGTGTGTGGTTGCTAGGGTGTTGAGTGTGGTTGCTAGGGTAATGTGTGTGGTTGCTAGGGTGTTCTGAGTGATTACCAGAGCGTTGCTAGGTGTTTTCCAGAGTGTTTGGGTGCCAGGGTGTTGTTAAGTGGTTGCTAGGGTGTTCTGAGTGATTACCAGAGCGTTGATTGGTGGTTGCTAGGGTGTTGTGGGTGGTTGCCAAGGTGTTGCTGTGTGGTTGCTAGGGTGTTCTGAGTGATTACCAGAGCGTTGCTAGGTGTTTTCCAGAGTGTTTGGGTGCCAGGGTGTTGTTAAGTGGTTGCTAGGGTGTTCTGAGTGATTACCAGAGCGTTGCTAGGTGTTTTCCAGAGTGTTTGGATGGTAGCAAGGATTCTTGCTAGTTTGGCTGTTCTAGAGATACCAGAGCGCTTGCGAGGTGTTTGCTAGAGTGTTTGGGTGCAGGTGTGTGCAGAGTAGTTGCTAGGGTGTTCTGAGATGGTTACCCGAGCATTGCTATGTGTTTTCCAATGGTTTTGGTAATCATGATACATTTTAACGATACAGTTTGAAACAGTTGACTGTTTTTGTTTGATTTTTGTTTTGATTATTTATGGGGATTAACGCGACACACAGATATAATTTGACTTTTAACCAATGTTCATTTAATTTTTGACCGGAAAGGGAAATAACTAAAACGTGATGGACAGATTTGTACTGATATTTTGAACACGCACTTCATCAATGATATATATAAATTTTTGTTTTGTGCAATTATGAGAAGACATTTAAGATTTTTTTTGCTTTTTAGGGTTGTGTTGCAGAAGGTTTGTGCCGTCTCAAATTTTTCTTAAAAAGTCTCAACGCATACACACAACTTTAAGGCAGCTGATCCTATAAATGCATGCTTTTAGGATTTCACTTTAATACACACTGTGTTGACTTCTAATTACATTAGATTGCCAGAGATTGTGTCGTTATTAACACCTGACATAAAGTTCCCTATCAAAAACACTAATTTCTACTCTTTCCACAGCTGCACGCGGGTCTGATTTCTGTCAGCTGCTTATTACAGCGTTCAATATTTTGTTCCCGCTATTGATGATTTAGATTGACAATTCCACGTGATATTTTATTTCCTCGTTTCGCCGTCACACCGGGGACTCTATCTAAAGTTTAGTCATGATAAATGTGCACGCACACGCGTGTGTTGAGCTCCAGGTCTCTCCACGGGACACAAAGGGCCACTAATTACCCAAAGCGCCTTTTTCTGCGTCTCATTCTTATTCAGATTCTCTGTTTTTCTTCAAGACGAGATGGAAACAGCAGGCAGCGTGATGCTTAGCAGAGCCTCATTTGAGAGCGATTAGCATAAAACAATAATTAATCCAATGAAGCCTGATATTACAGTGCTCTTTTCCCACAGTATCACAACTGTTTTTACAGCCGATAACGCGGTTTTGGCTCAATCAGTGTGCGATAACACTTTTTGTTGGTGACGAGGTGTGTTGTGAAACTCACCGCTCACCTAACAGCATAACAAGTATGAGGAAAAGGGGCAGGTTTAGTCTAATGGAAATCGGAAGAAGCAATTCCAATAGTCATGTTGTTTTATCATTGAAAGATTTTGTCCTATATTTTAAGGTTTCTTTATTGGCATGATGGTTCCTTTTATGAATCAACCTTTATACATCCATTAGAATCTGTCATCTGAACTCCAACAGCCACTTCTTTATAGGGAGAAATGGTTCTTGGCAATAAAAAAATTTCTTTACGGTACGAAAAAAAAGGCTCTTTTAAGAACTGTTTACATAAAGATTCTTTTTGAGATTTTTGAGCTGGGAATTGATTCCAAAAATAATTGATTCCAAATCCTTGGGAATCAAGAATCAGTTCCAAAGGGTGGAATTGATTCCATCAAAGGGAATCGACTCTTCTGAGTCACTCGCTAATAGTGATGGGAGGTCTTTGGGGAAAAAGGTTCTTTAGGTGATTGAAATGTTCTTCACACTAAAATCAAGAACTGTTCATGTTAAAGTTCTTGGGGAAGCAAAATCTGGATTCGATCTTTAGGCGGGGAATCACAGTCCACAATGATCGATTTCTGAAGTCAGGAAATCAAGAATCGATTTTAAAAGGGATCGACCTTTTCTTTTTTGAGTCGTCACTAAAAGTGATGGGTGAATAGGCTTCCTTTAGGTGATTAAAAATTATATCTTCACATAAAATTTAAGGGTCTTTTTAGAGACTGCTCACCGAAGGCCTCCTTTTTGGAACCCCTCCATTATAAACCAGTTTTTTCTTAGGGTTGGGAATCGATTTCAACAATTTACTTTGATTCTGAGCATGGGATAGTCAAGATATCGACTCCAATTTTATACGCGAATCAACTCCCTTCCAACTTTAAGAATGACACTGAATTGGTCTTGTGGGAAACAAAAACAGTATTCTTAGGTCAGATTTCCAATGTTTCATCAATGCCTCAAAAAATAGTCGATTCCACTGGCATTGGGAATCAAGAATCGATTCCAAAGGTTGGAATTGATTCCATAAAAGGGAATCGACTCTTCTAATTCACTCGCTAACAGTCTTGGGGAAAAGTTTTTTTTTTTTTTTAGCACATGGTTCAGCGGTGGGTAAACGATATTGCTTGGTGACATATGTGGCACCAGGGTACACACACATCAGCGGGTCACTTTGAAATGCGGATTTATGCTCATCTGAAAGCTGAATACCCTAATCGCTCCAGTGATGTTATGGTTGTTAGGATTTTTTCGGGACCTAGTTGGATCTTTCCTGGAGATACAACTATTTAAAATCGGAATACCTGATGGGTGCATTAAAAAATCTAACGATTGAGAAAATCATCTTTATAAGTGTTCAAATGAGTTTTGCAAGCATATTACTGAATTTCCCACATTACGGTTTGATATGTTTACAGTAGGAAATTTATAAAATATTTTTCATGGAACATGATCTTTATTTATTATCCTAATGATTTTTGGCATTAAAAGAGAAATGTATAATTGTGACCCATACAATTTATTGTTGGCTATTGATACAAATATACCCCAGTGACTTTTCCCTACACTGCTTTTGTGATCAGGGTCACATTTATCACTCTTTAAAACAAAAAAAAAAAAACAAGAGCCATGAGGAATCGATTCCAGAACCAGAATTGGGAATCGAAGTCGATTCCAAAAATTTTGAAACCTTTATTTAAATCCAAATTTATTTAAGTGCGGATTCATCTCATTTGTTTCCAGCTTTTTTTTTCTTTTTTTGTTTTTTTTCCGATGCTGTGTGTTTACCTGTCCCTGGGCTGTTTTTTTTTTTTGAGTGTTCAATGCTGT
>JADLZN010010286.1:0-15853 GCA_018155175.1 Sinocyclocheilus anophthalmus
CTTTGGAGTTCTAAAAAAAAAAAAAAAAAAAACAGGTAGGGCGACAGAAATTAGCCTATTACGCTTACTAAATCTGTGAGGATAAGTTCTGTATTTGTATGTAAAACTTCTGTATAGCATTTATATAGGGTGGAGTGTGCCTCCATCATGACGTAACACAAAATTAAAAAAAAAAGGGAAAGGCATATCGATGATGCCCTCTATAAATAATATTGGTAGATTAATATGGGTATGCTATCATAAAATAATGTATATGCATTCAAAGCATCTATTGAAATAGAAATCAAATGATAGCAGCGAATGTTTTATAAAAAAAAAATGAAATAATCTATTTTAAATTTTAACTGTTGTTGGTTTTAAGAATCTCCTGCTGCGACGAACTTGTGATTTTTGGCATAGTGCAGACGTTGTGGTACATTAAAATTCTACTATAAAATCACATTAATAGACAAATTGAGGCGGTCCCACAAAGACGGTCGGTTTTGGTGATTGCTATACTCTGCAACACTTGCCAGAATTTTTGTCCTTAGTTCAAAATGTTTTTTTTTCTATTATAGATAATTTGACATAGTCACAACGTAGTATGAGAAAGATTCTAACCACGCATGCTTTTTTTATTAAAAATTATTAAAATATTTAAATTTTAAATACTCAATTTTCAAAAAATTTTGCTTTTTTTTTTTAAAAAATTTTTTTAGCAAAGATAGTGCTTCTAGATGGTTGTATTATTGTGCAAAAGGATGGTAATTGACCACTATTTTGAGTGTCAGTGTGCATCTGTATTTATTTAATACATGTCTTCATTTGATTTGAAACACTTTGTTGTAAACTGTAAAATATTCCGAAATCTATAATGAAATACCTGTATACTTGATGTTTACCCGCCCGGTTTTTTTCTTACAAGAGGCTTTTATCTCTCATATGCCTGAATATGGTTTCTTTTTTCCTTTGTGTTTCCTGTCTTTGCTAGTCTCACGTTAGATTCCTGGGTTGATATGTTTATGGCCATTTGATGTTCCCAGACTGGGGTTGGCAGCTTTATTACGCTTTAATTCCAAGCTAAAAATCTTAAAAGTTAGAGTTGTGTAGTTAGGAGTCTGTTTATTCCAGCCTTATCCTTCTAATAAATCAGGATGCCTCACTAAAGATAGCTATAAGTATTTGTTAATGAAAACCATAATG
The DNA here is from genome assembly GCA_018155175.1 of Sinocyclocheilus anophthalmus. NCBI lineage: Eukaryota > Metazoa > Chordata > Actinopteri > Cypriniformes > Cyprinidae > Sinocyclocheilus > Sinocyclocheilus anophthalmus. The sequence goes on from JADLZN010010286.1 coordinate 1,183, forward strand.
GTACAGAGCTTTTTCATTCACAATTTCCATCATCAAATTCAGACTCATGACCCTAATGCATTTATGATGGGGGACATACTATTGATATCATTATGCACTTAAATGCATTGAACATGTTACAGCCACATCTCACCACTTTGAAGGCATGTTGATATACTGTATATTGAGATTATAGTCACAAGTCAAACATGAATTTGAAAAAAAAAATGTTTTAATATATTTACATTTAGTCATTTTTTCTCTCTGCGTGTTGTCCTTCCTGCTGACGACACTAATCTGACAGCTTTGCCTGGCAGTTATATAACAACCAATGGGGTGAGGGGATTATCAATGTATTTTGATAGACTCACCTGGTTTATGACTCTCATACACGCTCCTCCACCTTTACACACACATACAGCAGTAAGTAGTGGACCGTGTACAGTAATGGCTGTCATGGAAAAATAGTGATTGATATTTGATTATGCCTTATTAGCAGTTCACTTCTGGACTCTGCTAGCATAGCTGGACACTTTTCTCCTTTGGTCTGTAAACAATAATTCAATTGGTTAAAACAAGCACACACTGAGAGATGTCACAGTACATGAGCTTTGCATATGTAGTCTTTAAAAAAAAATGGTTATAAAGAATAATCCCGTGGACAAGGACAAGACTTTTTCAGGATGATAAATTTCCTGTGTCCATTATTTTGTGTCTCTGTCTCATACGGTGTACAGGGGGGGAAGATTGTCCTCTGTAGGGTATTTGGGTTATGCTGATGGGCCGGAGGCTCCTTCCTAGCTGTGGGACTGTTTTGTTTCGGAACACTGCCCACCCGCAAATGTGACACCACCATTGTCGCCTTGCATGGGCGGTTTGTCTCGAAGGAGCATGTGTTCGTGGTAAACGAGGAGAGGAGGCTGGGTAAGGCAAAAAATCCATTAGTAACAAATCATTAACAAAAATTGTGTTAAAAAATATTCCATGTTTTTATTATGCTCTCGGTCCAAACATACGTATCATAGTGATGGGAGTCCCTCCTGACTCCTTTTCAAAGATTCGGCTTCCTTGCTGTTTGGCCGGCGGCATCATCAATTCCCTTAGAAGAGGCTGCTTCTTATGACCGGCTCCCCAAATGGCTCTTCATTTTTAGGTTAGTAATCCCCTCTGAACACTTCTGTTTTAGCCCAATTTAGCAATTGTGAAAGGTTTGTGTGTTGGTAAGCAATTTTTATTCAGTGTTTTCATAAAAGCATTGTTTTTATGCATTTTTTTTTTCATTACAAAAAAATACACAGATACTCTTTAAATTGACCACTTGAACCAGAACCACAGCAAACAAACAAATACATACAAAAGTGCAAAAGTCTTAACTTAAGACCACTTTAGTCTTTAAGAGTGCAGGTTGGCATTCGAACTATCAGATGCCTCATCTTTTGGTGTGCTGTATGCCGCGACCTTTAGCTTTCTCCCTCATGGCTCTGTTTTATCTTTGTTCCCTGTTTTTTTGAGAAACGCACTCCTCTCTCTGAGGGGACGATTGTTTGCAACCAATGCTGTGCTTCCTACATTATTACGTCCTATGAACCAACCAGGTCCTGCGCCTTGCATTTAAAAGAAAATACATCCGGATCCCCCCCGCGCTGCTCTCCCTCAAGCCCCAGGCCGTCTTCGGGGCACCACTCAAGGAAAAAACGACGCGAGTTTCCGACAACCTCGAACGGCTCCACATCGCTGTTGTGTCCCTTGGGCCTTTCTACACTCACTACCACTCGCTATATCGTCCACAGTATATTCACGTACCCGGACGGCGCTTCGTTCAGTGTACCACTCCTTACCTTTACATAAATGGGTATGAGGCCTCAATTCTAACCTCCGATGTGATTTACTTCACTGTGTAGTTTCTATCTTCTTTGTAACGCAAAAAATGCATAAAAATTAAGGCTATTATGAAACACTAGAGTAATCAAAAATCTGCTTACCACACACCAAACATTCACAATGGCTCATTTGGCATAAAATAGAATTGCTCCGGCAGAAGATTCTTTCTCATAACCCTGACGGTAAGACGGCTTCTTCTAATGTCTCTCGTACACAAAAGAATCGCTCCTAGAGCGGCTCGTACGTCCCGCAGGCCAGGACCCAGACATCATCACTATGAGGGAATTCATCCGGCCATTCACGCAGTCGTAATGTACCTAATATTCCGCCATCATTTCGATTCCTTGGTGATGCTCCAGTGATGTTAGCGCATGTTTAGTAATCATTATTCAGTGCTAGCTCTCGTGCTTTCATGTTTTCTCCATATGCTATGCGCATTTGGAACTCGACTCTCTCATTTTCATAATACACCGTATCGGAGCCCTACAATTTTAGCAGCTCGTTGTGAATAATGGAGTGCAATGACCTCCGAGGACCCCGTTCAGTATGTATAAGGTACATTTTGATATTTTTGCCAGAGTGTGTTGTTCTTGTTTCTGTGCTTAGCGTTGTTTCTGGTATTTAATTGGACGTTTTTTGTTGATGTTTTTTGTGGATAGATTAAAAGTAAAAAAAATAAAAAAAAAAATTATACAACCCAGCCTAGAACAAATGCAACTGCCTTTTGTTTACCACATCGGTGGTGGAAAAAGTCAAGTATTTTGGATCAACTCACATTATCTGAGGATCAGATCAATTGCAATTGACACTCGAAGACTGGAACTAACATTGATCTGGGTGACATTTAGAGAATTATATTTTGTGGACATATAAATATGAAAGTGAGTGTGTGCCAAACTGATTCCAAGTGTCTTCAATTATCTTCCTTTTTGTGTTCAGCTAGAAAACAGATTGTCAATAACAGTATTTTGTGAGAAACAACAGTGAGGCTGGCTAATATAAATGATGACGAGAATTTCCATTTTTCTTCATTTTTTTGGGGTGTATATCCTTTTTGGATAAGCCCTTTTTTTATTTTAAAACGGCACAGTGCCCATTGGTGCTGGTGTGTTTGATTACTCGATCTAAGGCCCCATAAGAGCTAGCGACTTCTCTTTCTGGCACCTTTCCGTCCTTTGTCCCTGAATTTAGATTAGATCTTCTAGCATCAATCAATGCTCAGAAGTGGCACTGTTCGTGATCCCTGCTGAATGAGGAGCTGTGCTAATAGTATGTGTGGGCTGTTTTGCAGGGCCAGTGTATCGCCCAGATTGAGAAATGTCCCAAGTATCGTACCATGAAGCTTCAAAATTATCCGTTTTATGAAGAAAAATTAAATTAAATCCCCGTGCAGAGCTCCAAACGTAAGCACAGATGCAGAGCTATTTATCCTAACAACCAACAACTTTTTTTTGACCCACGACTCTGCAAATTCCACAAGAGATTTAACTAGTTACAGTGTTTCAAACATTGGACACGTAGCACTGGTGACAAATCTATCAAACCGTTATAATTCAGTGACTGTTGCACTGGATGTCGCATTGCGAGGCGAACACGACACATCTCCGGACAGGTTGGTAAACTTGATGCCGGATCGGTAGTTTCGTTCTATTTAGGACGTATCAAATGAGTTTTTAAAAAAAAAACACATCAACTCCGTTGCTACAGCTTTGTCTTAGACAATGCAGTTTGGTTTCCGCTCCTATGTAGACAGAACTAGACTCAGCTGTTAACTCCACATGCTGAGCCGCATGTCATCGAAAGCCTGGCGTGTTCTGCCCAGGATGTTTTGAGGGGGTTCTTTGCCGTCATGGACCGCAACATAGTGTCCTCGTTGGCTTTAAAAGCAGGCACCCTCCTGCATTCTTAACACACCCTGAAGGTACTGTGTGGCACGAGTGTCATTGCTGTGGCATTTGGACTGTGTCTGGTATATGAGCCGATCTCGTGTAAGTGAATTATGAGAAGGCCCTAGGACTACAACTACCATCATTTTTGAATGTCATACACACTACATTGTAATTATCGGTCACTTAATGGATATTTTTTCAATTATTCATCCCGTACCATAGGTCCCAGTAAAAAATGAGCGTTACACAAAATACGAGAATAAATAATTCTATCGCGTACTCTGGCAAACTGTCTGCAAGGCCACTCTGGTCTGTGGTGTCTGTGCTCATTAGACTGTCTCTATTCAGGCAGATTCAACATGGCACTGTGCCAGAGTCATCACAAGCTGCAGCACTTATAACCGGCCCAAATACAACTCCTACAGGCCTCACAACTTCCCTCAAAGTTTTCTTCCTCTGCTTTTGTGACTTTGTAGATAATAACTTTTTGAGACCCAACATACAAACAAATAAATACTGGGGTAAATTAAGAAGTTATACACATAGGGGTTCAGATTTTTTTTTTTTTAAGATGAAAAAAACGGTAATATTTGTGAATATTATCCAATTTAAAATATAACTATTTTTCCTAATTGAATGCTTTTTAATATTCATTCCGTGATGGCCAAGCTCAACATATTTTTTTAAAGGATTATATTATATGATGACATAGAACATTTAGAAGACAAGAACTGTAAGGCTTTATTAAACTGCACAGCAATGCAAGACTTTTTGTACCATTATAAACTTTTCATTTTTTCAATCAATCTATGCGTCCGTGCTGAATAAAAACCCTTATTTTATTTTTTTCTTTTCTTCCTTTTCTTCAGTTTTCCACAAAAAAATACTTAGCATCAAAAAACAATTTTTCCACACTGATAACAATAGAAATGTTTCTTGAAGCACCAAATATTATCGTTAGATAGAAGGATTTTCCTAAGGATCATGGTGATACTTGTGGACACAAAATAGGACCAACAACTACATCTTTTTTTTACAATTGTAATACAATTTCACAACTATTACTAGTTTCCCCCAAGCCACCGTACCGTTTTTTGTATTGAGTATAGGGACCTCTTCAGTTTATACAATAAACATTATCTTTCCACCTTTTTTTTCTCATATTCAGTAAAACAATCTTCTTAATCCTTAACGGTACTACGGATTGTGGAAAAATTTTTATAAAACATTTCTTGAATCTATTAGACCACCGTTATCAGAGCAAGATTTTTGAACATGGTCTCTGATCACGACTTATTTAGAAGTGAGAACACACAGAACACTTTCAGTAAACTTCTAAAGTCAACTTTCAAATTCTTGGTGGAGGTACAGCTTGAAAATGCTGGAATAATGGGTAAGTCTATAATGTATTTGGCTTCAGGCTAGGCGAAATCAATTTTCTCAACATTTTTGCAAGCTTGTTCTTAGTTTTCCCTCCTTGGGAGGTGTCCCTGAATTTTTGCAACTGCTGTTTTAAGGCGTACAAACATGGGCACCACCCAACAAGAATACAGAACCTGAACCCCAAAACAAAGGACTTTTAATCATCATAGACAAACTAAACCGAAAGTTGTTTGTGATAGTGAGTAATGTGGGTCAGGGTGCTGCTATGTCCTACACGTGCCATATTTTATTCTTGTGTGTTTTTAACAACAACTATCTACTTCACCATGATGTGTTTTACCTCTGTGCCTCTGCCCTGGGGTAAATGAGGACTCTATTTCACACCCACAGTATACACAAAACCCCAAAAACACCATCAAACACAGCTGAGGTACGATTGATTTTTTTCTTTTTTTCTGTTCTTTCCGATCATTTAAAAATTCCGCTATTAAGAGATGTCGCCAATCCTCCTTTGCCTTAATTATCATATCTCCGTCTTAGTGGTCTCTGATTTTGCATTCTCTTAGTCACATTAAAAGAATGCTACAGTTAAAAAACCTGTTATGTTGGTTATCAGTTTGCGTTCTCCATACTATCTACCAATAGCGGTGGCGAACTACCCGCGGTCCCTGGAGAGCCGCCGCCACTTCAAGTTTCAGCTCTACACCCCTATTAAAAAACCCACCTGCCTGTAGCTAGAAATATCCTAGTAACCGTATCAATAATTCAGATATTATATAATACGACCTTGATTAGTTGTTTCAGAGTTGTGTTTGATTAGGAGGTGAAGGCATTAACCTCTTGCAGGGCTGCGGCTTGCCCGCACCGGATCCCAACGTTTTCTTGCCACTCCTGCTAGACTACGTGGAATAACTGTAATTCCATACATTTATGTACATGTCATTAACAAATAAACTGTTAAAACATTAACCAGTGTTTATGTTTCTAAGGGAAAAGAAATATAAAGTCAAATTGTATAATTTCAGTGAAAAACACGTAATGGACAAGTTTACTCAGAATTCCCTTGCCACGACACTTCCATATTTTTGTTGTATTTTTTTTTTTTTCGGTGAATAATATCTTATGTTCTTTCTCAACTTTCTTATCTTAGTTACAATCTTTTTGTCTCTTACGCAGTTCGGCTACAGTAGGGGTTTTTAATCTCAATCTTACATCTATGTTTTACGAACTGGCAATGTTTATTGCATTATTTCAGCATCATGTAAGTTACCATGATGGTGTTTAGTGTTTGTGTGAATGACACATGCTCTGTTGGCACCCACCTTAGATTCCCTTCTCAGCTTTGTGGAAGAGCTGTATTGTGGGATGAGCTTTTGATTGCTCCTTGTAACTTCCCCCTCAGCCACCCAACCCCTGTTTTTGGTGGTTATCAGCAACATACAATGGTTCAAAACACGAGTATAATACTCTCTTTTCACTATGCTTGGGTTATTACATTACATCAGTTAATGAAATATTTTTTTTTTTTTTTTTTTATTGTGAAGGGTAAAGGTTTACCGTCCTTGATGAACCGTCAAAATTGTTTGCCTCGACATTTATTTTTACAGTGACGATCTCTGGTGCAACCACAGCTTGCCCGGGTTATTTTACTGTAACTGTCCACAAAGATTTTTTTTTTATTTTATTTATTTTTGCTACGGTTGCATCTTAAAAAATGATCTACTGATAGCAATTGTACAATCAGCTTCTGTTGTGCCAAAAAAACGAAAGATTTTTTTGGTTGGGGGTGGGGGGGAAAAAACCTTATAACAAAAAAAGTGACATTTTCAAGACTGTATATGTTCACAAAAAAATAATTTTTAAAGATATCCAAAAACAAAAAAAATCATCTGAAAAAAGTAATCATATGGTCTTTCAAAACATATTAAGATCAGCAACAACATTGATATCCTATAGAACTGTGTCTTGAGCACAGATCAAGCCATATTAGAAATGTTTTCTTGACTGATCCATGCAACACTGAACAACCTGGATAAAGAGTGCTGCTGTAAACAGCTGCTTTTTTTTCCAATCCAATAAAAATAAAATTTAAATCACAGAAATTGAAAACATTTACTTGAAATTGTATAATATTATACTTCACAAATACTTCTGGTATTTTTGATCAAATAGATCAGCCTTGGTTAGCCATAATATTTGAATCATCTTCTTTTTGTGGTGGTTAAAGTTTGGCTTCCTTAAAAAAGTGAAAAGTTTTGCCCGATGTTGGCCAGATCCAAAACCAGCAACTGACCTTTAATCATCTGAATTGTATAGCTAATTTTTGGAACTTTTTATAACATTTGGCTAACTGGTTATGGCGCCCGCCTGAAATATAACATAAGTTTGGGGCTTTGGCCTATAGTCACAATAGTTTTGGATTTGGAGTGCAAACCTGCAGTTTCCCTTTCCCTTTTTTTTCTTGCCAGATGAACTCCCGAAAAGCACTAGTTTTTCCACCACCTATTGAGTTATGTTTACTCGTTGTGTGTAGTCCTGCTGTTTATTTACATTTTACAAAGTGTGTAGTCAATACAGATCCCAGTTTTCGTTCTCATTGGCTGGTGGCAGCTGCCTGTGCCTGTGGTCACTACTTCAAGGCTGTGGTCTTCTACCTGCTGAGAGAAAAATAAAGAGCAGCACAAACAAGTGACGAACAGCTGGATTCTCCCAAAACTGGCAGCAAGGGTTTCTAGTCAATGCTTAAGCCTTTCACTGCTCTTGATGTGTTTACACTTGCACAAAGTTTGCACTTTTCCTTTAAAGGATATTCTACACTGGAAGCGCTCTCAATGAACCGATAGAGAAATTTATGGAGTGGTTGTTATTGTGTTTTTTATCCTGGCCCTCCTTTTTTGCTAAACCTCTATGCATTCCTCTGCAGTATACAAATTTTATGGAACACGTGAGATGCGTGAGCACACCAGCGGACAAATCAGCTTTGTGTCTGAATCAGTGGTTCATCCTGAGGCAATGGCCAAAATGCCCTGTCTAGAACAATGTTAGTGTTGTTCAGAAGAATTTTTCTCGGTATGATTTCATTTTAGTCTATCACTTTCTCAGATGTTATTTTTGATGCTCCCAAAAAATGCAAGTTCAAAAAATCAGTATAATTCTGAAACAGTCCACTTAAGAATCCTAACACTGCAGTGGAAAAATGGCCCCAGAGACATATCTTGTTGTGGAATGGAGATTCAATATCAAAGAGTCTTATATTCTTGTTTTTCCCAAGGAAAAACTCATCCGTTCACTTGAGGCAAAATGACTGGTGGAGGAGTCAAACCTCTATACCCAGTAGCATTCTTTTGGTGACTAATAATGAAAATAGATAAGACCTAATTGTCAGTTTTCTCCACACTCTCCTCATAGTTCCTCGATACCTCGCCTATGTCATCTCGGCTTTATTTTCTTATTGTTTTTTATCTCTTCTGCTAGTGTATTGTATTTGATCTTCTTCTGCTCGTAATTATTCTTTTTTACTCCCAAATCTCATATTTTGCTGGGTTGACTTGTCTGTGCAAACCACCTTGAACAAATTGGTAAGATATCAATGGAGCATCCCCTATCCATAAAAACATTAAACTTTATATGTAATAATTTGTGCTTTGTTTTCATTTTTTACTGTCTCCTCCTTTGTCATCAGTTTAGTTTTGAAACATAAATTAAATTCTGTGTAAAAACTACACAATCACCACAGTTGGTCGTTGTAGGCTACCTGAATTGTAAGCAAACAAAGAAAAAAAAAGTTTCTTTGTTTTCTTCACAAAATGGGTTAGTTACTCGGACTTCTTCCTTAGGGTCGGGAATAAAGCATGAACATGAAAAATAATAAGCCCCCGTGCTGATAATCTAACACACCAGGGGAGGACGCAGTGTGGATCAACAATAACATAGTGTTTAGTGATAATTGTTACGACATGGGTGATCATTCTCAACATGGAGTTGGTTTTCATAGTTAACATACCCAGAACCACGAAACAGAGCCAACCGCGCTAGTAATAGCCAAGTAAGTGTGTTTACTACCAGTCATCTATAAGCTATTGGCAGAATGAAGATTAATGATGAATTCTGTGTTTCATATAAATCAATTGCGATCTAGCAAAGTATGTTCGGACTATGATCCCGCATAGTTTTTTGGTTAAATGATGTGAGTACATGATCCTCCCTTGGCTTGTCCTTTATAATACAACTTTCCTCTGCGTAATATTCCCAATTTTGCCTGTCCAACTCACTGAACACCTTAGTGGTTTAAGTGGAAACTAGCAGGTGCCCTAATTGAGTTAAAAAAACTGGATCTCACAAGACCGAGACAAACCAATGTGCCTATGTGTATTGTGGTGAGGATGATATTTACATTAAAGTGATTATTACTCCATATTGTTTTACGATTTAACAAAATCATTTATACGTGATATGTTTCAATTAGAACTTTGAATTGGAATTCCATTCTTTCTTATTAATAAATGTTTTTATCATGTGTTTTTATTCTGTTTCATATGTCCTTGTGGTAGTTATTTCAAAGAACCCATACACGCACTTAGACATACAACTATTTTACTAAAGATCTTTGCAGAAAAACCTAAAGGAGAGGGTTTTTTAATAAACCATGTCCTTTAGCTTTATGTTAATATGAACTTCCCAGAAGAGTGCCTTAATTTGTTATCAAATATAAAGGCTTATATTGTGCGAAGCCCGTATTACAGGTCCAAAAAGAGATATCATACATTTGTCTGTTTGTAATTATTTAGTTGGTAGAATGTTTCCAGAAATCATACAATTCGATACACCTGCCTTCCAACGCGCTATCTCCAAGTCCTTTTTTAGTCGAATAATTCCACTAGTATTAAAATAAAATGTGTGAGAGTTTCAGAATTCAAATGACAACAAGAACACTAGTGGTGAGATGTCTCTTTAACTTATTTTGGCAATACAAAAAAATAAAAAAAAATAACAAAACAGGGTGTTTTTCCTTGCTGATCATATTTTATCACTGGAAGGTATAGAAAACAATATTGTCAATTTCACACGTGATTTTGGATAACAATACATTGTTTTTGAGCTTTAATGAAAAGTAGCACACACACACACACACAAAGGGATGACGGCTTCTTGTTCTGCTGCACAGATGATGTGTAATATTTAAATAATCAGTGATAAACCAGGTGGACTGTTTAGTTAAAGTCTAGAGCACGGCCCAGGATCATGATTTTTGATCCAATTGCATGTATTAGTAGTTAGTTGACTATACACCTGTAAGTTTTTACACAACACAGAACTACATGATGCGACAGTCAAATAGCAAGATTTTTAGACAGAGCTAACACTATCAAAACCTTGTTTACGCGGAACCCGCCGTTCCCCTGGCGTTTAATGGTAAATAAATTCCTCATGATCAACCACGACACAATGGTCTAACACCAGTAATGCGTTTATGTAAGTTATGTACAATATGCATATGCACATTTACGTAGCGCTACATTCCTCTCTGTGTTAATGTGGGATTGCCCTATATACTCTAACTTGTTTACATCCGCTTCCCAGAGAATGTCCCGCCTTTGGAGAAATTCTATAGGTCAAAAAGACCACCAAATTCATTAACGTGATCTGATTAGCTATCACAGTAATGACGCATGCTGACCAAGGAGGAAGTGATTTCCTATTGGTCAGTGCAGCGTAAGGAACACCTCAACAAACAAGGTAGGCTGAATCACTGTCGGGATGGATGCAGGTAAGAAAACCGCAGGGAAACAATTCCTTTACATTTCGGACATCTGTCCAGCTGTCATGAAATTGTTAAAAAGCACAATTCTTCTATCGTCAACCAAGCACGCGCCTGTTATTGGAGAGGCGGTCTCTACAGTTTGGGAATTTGTCGTTAAATATGGTACATAGAATGTCCCAACTGCTATCCGGACAGTAACACAGAACAGTCTGCTGTCAGGTGACGGATGGACACAGTTTTGTCTTTTAGATGTCACGGCACCAAAATGCTACGGCCACCCGGGAAAACTGTTAGGCTTTATCGGCTGTGCTTTAGACTCTAGTCAGCTTCCTACCTTGAGCATTTCTTGGACATCACAGGAGCGTTCCGGCGCACGAATGATACCGTTCAGCTGTAACGTAAACGCTTTAGGGAGGTTGTCGTTTGTTATCAAATTCTGCGTACTCTGAGAATCCGTTTGCCAATAGCATATAGGTTAGGAACTTTTACACACTGTGCCATGTCTTTAACACTTTGGTGCATGACATCTATTAGAAATAACAATTTTGTGGCCGTTTTAAAAAGAGTGTAACTTTTGGGACATCGTGAAGTTACACATACACCGCGGTATAAAGGCAGTACAATTGGTGGAAAATAACGTTCAGTTTGTTGATATTAGTTAATGGTTTAGGTATCAACAATCATTTATAAATGACTATTAATCCAGGTTAAGTTTAATTTATGGATATAGTATTAGTCACTATTAATTCGTATTTGTTCATAATAAAGAATTAGCTTAAATCTTGAAATATTTGAAATGCATATGTAAAAACAGAAATTAGATGAATAAATGCTTTATTTGTTGTATGTTTGTTCATGAAACTATATCTTTAATTGAAAATAATACTGGAATGATTATAAGTAAAAAGTTTAGATAATGATAGATAGATGGCTGAGCCTACTTAAAAAAACTAAAACGAAAAAGATGTCTAAACCGATGTCTTTGTTTTTACCTGATCAAACGCTCTTTTTAATGTTTCTGTTGGTCTGTAAGTTATTGAACTTCCAGTTGGTCATCATTGGCTTTTCTTTCAACAGCTACTCTCACGTACGACTCATTGCGCTTTGGAGAGATCGAAGATTTCCCAGAGACCTCCGAGCCTGTCTGGATTTTGGGACAGCAGTTCAGCGCTCTAACAGGTAATGAAGTGGGAGACATTGAAGGTTTTGTGCTGTTGTGTTTAGCTCTTGTTTCATGATGTTCTTTGTGTCCCAGAGAAGGATGAGATTCTGGCAGACGTCACCTCACGTTTGTGGTTCACGTACAGAAAGAACTTCCAGCCAATTGGTGAGAGTCACAGAGTCCTCAATCCTGATCGTACTGTCCAAGGAATGCATATCAGGATAGTCTGTTTAGTTTTACAGATGGTTTGTTAACGGATGTGATGTTGCAGGTGGCACTGGTCCCACTTCAGACACCGGCTGGGGCTGCATGCTTCGATGTGGACAGATGATTCTTGGGCAGGCCTTGATCTGCAGGCACTTAGGTAGAGGTAAGTCTACCTGTGTTACGTGGTTGGTGATTATGGCGTCTGCTGTTGTCTGAGATGGTTGTATTTATTTATTAGACTGGAGATGGAGTCCAGGTCAGCGGCAGAGAGCAGAATATATCAACATTCTCAATGCCTTCATTGACAAGAAGGACAGCTATTATTCCATCCATCAAATAGGTACTACTCCTCATCTACCTGCTGCCTGAATAGTGTTAAAGTTACTCTTTTGATGGGTAAGTGACTGTATTGACATTGCTTGTTGTTTTCTTCAGCTCAAATGGGTGTTGGTGAGGGCAAGTCTATAGGCCAGTGGTATGGTCCAAATACAGTGGCACAGGTACTCAAGTAAGTTGGCTAAGTCAAATGAAATATTAATTATTATTCAAATAATCATCCTTTTGTTTTTTTGTGAGTTTTTTAGTAACATTATAACTGGAAAATGTTATTAAAGCTCAGGAATCCTGAAATAAACTACTTTTGCTTTACTGTCTTTCCATAAAATCATCTAAACTGTGTGCCCATCTATAGGAAACTAGCAGTTTTTGACTCCTGGAGCCGACTGGCAGTTCATGTAGCTATGGACAATACTGTGGTCATAGAGGAAATCAGTGAGTTCTCTTTCTTAGTGTCTCTTAAGTAGGCCTAAATGGAATCTGCAGACATTTGCAAAGCTTTTGCTTTTTCTGCACCAATTTAGATTTAGGAATTTGGAGGAATTTTAGGAATGGATTTGAGCTGAATATACTTTACTCTTATTAGTAGGGGCCAAGCCTGGATGGAAAAGTATTAGCCCGTAACTAAATTTAAAAGGAGAGTTCAATAAAAAAAAAACACTAAAAAACTCCGTCATTGATTTACTCACCCTCAGGGCATTCCAAAACTGTATGACTTTCACTTTGGTCATGGAACATAAATAGGGAAAGAATATTTTGATACGGTCTCCCTTTTCTGGTTCATAGACTTGGATGAAGTATTGAATAAAACATTCCTCAAAAAAAGTCTTTCTTTAGTGATATAAGGCAGAAATGAAAAAAAGTCAGTTGAAAATGTTAATTAATCAGTAATTAAAGTATGTATCCCCTTTCTTAGTACGTGGTTTAGAAAACCACATCAGAGATGTCATCTCTCTCAGTTTGCGCACTAGTCTATTCATTTTCCAATGATTTACATGATATGATGACCATTAGCTGCTTTCAGCACTGTCTGCCTTTGTTTTCTCTTCTGCGATCGCTGTTATGACTCAGAGGAAGATCGTTGGCTGCTTGTGTCACTCATATTATGCGTTCATAACTGGCCCTGTCTCTTCCGATGATGGAATTCCATTACACTTCCGTGTACCAAGGCCGTGCAGAGACCTTTGGAGGGGCATGTGCTCAAAGTATAAAAGGGGCACATAGAACACGGCTTTTAATAGGGCTGTGCTCCTTAGTGATACGTGTACCGAAATGGATACTTCTGTATTGATAGAGCCGCAAATGCCATGACACCGTTTTGAAAAAGAAACACAGAACAGAAAATACCATTTTAAGTTTAAAAGTTAAATAAATATTTATTTGCACCTTAATCACTCTGAAAAATTTAGAACACTGAATTATTATATTGATATATTAGTTGAATACTTAATAATGGGTTTTTACACAGTTGTAGGTGGTTTTGCTCTGTTGTGAAAACTCACTACTGCATGCATGAGGAAAAAAAAATATTGTTTTATTTTTAAAATTTAATTCTATTCCTAATTCTGTTTCTGAAGTTATTCATTTTTTGAATGATAAATAGATAAATAACATGACAAGGATTGACAAGGATAATTCAGAGGATGAGGAAATTTTTTTTTTTTTGTTTTTTTTTCCCCCCAAAGTAACGGCCTGTTTACCAGTGTTGTTGTAATTATTTTAATGGCCCCTACGTTTTTTAAAATAAAATACGTACAATATAGTTCAAAGCATGAATCATTTTTAGTCACATAACATAAAAAAGACAAGACCCCTCGACGCCCTTTAATCAAACAGCAAGAAGGAAAGAGAACAGCTACCTGTGTTTATATTGCTGTGTGTAGAATAACGTTAGCTGCATTTTTAATTTGAATAAATATTTAATATTAATGTAAATTCGTCCCCTGCACTTTATTCGAGCAGGTGTGTTCACATAGAAGTTTCTAGATTTAAATCTACATTTAAATTCAAGGAGACAGTATCGATAGACTTTGCGTGAGCTGACCTTTTATTCGTATCCAAAATGAGGAGATG
>JADLZN010010287.1:0-195000 GCA_018155175.1 Sinocyclocheilus anophthalmus
AACACACCATCAAAGCACAGCACATCTGTTCAAAACACACCATCTAAACACACCATCAAAGCACAGCACATCTGTTCAAAACACACCATCTAAACACACCATCAAAGCACAGCACATCCACTCAAAACACACCATCAAACACACCATCAAAACACAGCACATCTCCTCAAAACACACCACCAAACACACCATCAAAACACAGCACAACCGCTCAAAACACACCATCAAACACACAGCACATCCGCTCAAAACACACCACCAAACACACCATCAAAGCACAGCACAACTGCTCAAAACACACCATCAAACACACCATCAAAACACCGCACATCCGCTCAAAACCCACCATCAAACACACCATCAAAGCACAGCACATCTGCTCAAAAAACACCATAAAACACACCATCAAAGCACAGCACAACCGCTCAAAACACACCATCAAACACACAATCAAAACACAGCACATCCGCTCAAAACACACCATCAAAACACAGCACATCTGCTAAAAACACACCATCAAAGCACAGCACATCACCTCAAAACACACCATCAAAGCACAGCACAACCGCTCAAAACACACCATCAAAGCACAGAACATCTGGCTCTTCCCCCCTCAAAACAACACCCCATCAAAGCAAAGAACATCTGCTACAAAACACCATCAAACACACCATCAAAGCAAAGCACATCCACTCAAAACACACCATCAAAACACACCATCAAAGCACAGCACATCCGCTCAAAACACACAATCAAACACACCATCAAAGCACAGCACAACCGCTCAAAACACACCATCAAACACACAGCACATCCGCTCAAAACACACCATCAAAACACAGCACATCAGCTCAAAACACACCATCAAACACACCATCAAAGCACAGCACATCTGCTCAAAAAACACCATAAAACACACCATCAAAGCACAGCACAACTGCTCAAAACACACCATCAAACACACCATCAAAGCACAGCACATCAGCTCAAAACACACCATCAAAGCACAGCACATCTGCTCAAAAAACACCATAAAACACACCATCAAAGCACAGCACATCTGCACAAAACACACCATCAAACACACCAACAAAACACAGCACATCCGCTCAAAACACAAAATCAAAACACAGCACATCTGCTCAAAACACACCACCAAACACACCATCAAAGCACAGCACATCTGCTCAAAACACACCATCAAAACACACCATCAAAGCACAGCACATCCACTCAAAACACACCATCAAACACACCAACAAAACACAGCACATCCGCTCAAAACACACCACCAAACACACCATCAAAACACAGCACATCCGCCCAAAACACACCATCAAACACACCATCAAAGCACAGCAAACATTTGCCTCAAAAACACACCACACCACACCCAAGCACACCATCTGCTCAAAAACACCCCCAAAACAACCATCAAGCACAGCAAGCCCACATCACCTCAAAACACACCATCAAAGCACAGCACATCTGCTCAAAAAACACCATAAAACACACCATCAAAGCACAGCACAACCGCTCAAAACACACCATCAAACACACAATCAAAACACAGCACATCCGCTCAAAAAACAATCAAACACACCATCAAAACATAGCACATCCACTCAAAACACAGCACATCTGCTCAAAACACACCACCAAACACACCATCAAAACACAGCACAACCGCTCAAAACACACCATCAAACACACCATCAAAACACAGCACATCCGCTCAAAACACACCATCAAACACACCATCAAAACACAGCACATCTGCTCAAAACACACCATCAAAACACACCATCAAACACACCATCAAAACACACCATCAAACACACCATCAAACCACAGCACATCTGCTCAAAACACACCATCAAAACACACCACCAAACACACCATCAAAACACAGCACATCTGCTCAAAACACACCATCAAAGCACAGCACAACTGCTCAAAACACACCATCAAAGCACAGCACAACCGCTCAAAACACACCATCAAACACACCATCAAAACACACCATCAAACACACCATCAAAACACACCACCAAACACACCATCAAAGCACAGCACATCCGCTCAAAACACACCATCAAACACCCCATCAAAGCACAGCACATCTGCTCAAAACACACCATCAAACACACCATCAACACACAGCACAACACATCTGCTCAAAACACACCATCAAACACACCATCAAAGCACAGCACATCCCCTCAAAACACACCATCAAACACACCAACAAAACACAGCACATCCGCTCAAAACACACCACCAAACACACCATCAAAGCACAGCACATCTGCTCAAAACACACCATCAAAGCACAGCACATCCCCTCAAAACACACCATCAAAACACAGCACAACCGCTCAAAACACACCATCAAACACACAATCAAAACACAGCACATCCGCTCAAAACACACCATCAAAACACACCATCAAAGCACAGCACATCCACTCAAAACACCATCAAAGCATAGCACATCCGCTCAAAACACACCATCAAAAAGCACAGCACATTGATCAAAACACACATCAAACACACATCAAAGACAGAACAGCACTAAAAACACACCATCAAACACACCATCAAAGCACAGCACATCCACTCAAAACACACAATCAAAGCACAGCACATCTGCTCAAAACACACCATCAAAGCACAGAACATCTGCTCAAAACACACCATCAAAGCACAGAACATCTGCTCAAAACACACCATCAAAGCACAGAACATCTGCTCAAAACACACCATCAAAACACACCATCAAACACACCATCAAAACACAGCACATCTGCTCAAATCACACCATCAAAGCACAGCACATCTGTTCAAAACACACCATCTAAACACACCATCAAAGCACAGCACATCCGCTCAAAACCCACCATCAAACACACCATCAAAACACACCACCAAACACACCATCAAAACACAGCACAACCGCTCAAAACACACCATCAAACACACCATCAAACACACCATCAAAGCATATTTAGCACCATCCGCTCAAAACACACCATCAAAGCACAGAACATCTGCTCAAAACACACCATCAAAGCACACTATCAAAGCACAGCACATCTGCTCAAACCACACCATCAAACACACCATCAAAACACAGCACATCTGCTCAAAACACACCATCAAAGCACAG
This sequence comes from Sinocyclocheilus anophthalmus, assembly GCA_018155175.1. Classification (NCBI taxonomy): domain Eukaryota; kingdom Metazoa; phylum Chordata; class Actinopteri; order Cypriniformes; family Cyprinidae; genus Sinocyclocheilus; species Sinocyclocheilus anophthalmus. The sequence continues at coordinate 3,170 of JADLZN010010287.1, forward strand.
CACATCTGCTCAAAACACACTATCAAAACACAGCACATCCGCTCAAAACACAAAATCAAAACACAGCACATCTGCTCAAATCACACCATCAAAGCACAGCACATCTGTTCAAAACACACCATCTAAACACACCATCAAAGCACAGCACATCCGCTCAAAACACACCATCAAAACACACCATCAAAGCACAGCACAACTGCTCAAAACACACCATCAAAGCAAAGCACATCTGCTCAAAACACACCATCAAAGCAAAGCACATCCACTCAAAACACACCATCAAACACACCACCAAAGCACAGCACATCTGCTCAAAACAAACCATCAAACACACCATCAAAGCACAACACATCTGCTCAAAACACACCATCAAAACACACCACCAAACACACCATCAAAACACAGCACAACCGCTCAAAACACACCATCAAACACACCAACAAAGCACAGCACATCCCCTCAAAACACACCATCAAACACACCATCAAAACACAGCACATCCGCTCAAAACACACCATCAAACCACAGCACATCTGCTCAAAACACACCATCAAACACACCCTCAAAGCACAGCACATCTGCTCAAAAAACACCATAAAACACACCATCAAAGCACAGCACAACCGCTCAAAACACACCATCAAACACACCATCAAAACACAGCACATCCGCTCAAAACACACCATCAAACACACTATCAAAGCACAGCACATCTGCTCAAAACACACCATCAAACACACCATCAAAGCACAGCACAACCGCTCAAAACACACCATCAAACACACAGCACATCCGCTCAAAACACACCACCAAACACACCATCAAAGCACAGCACATCTCCTCAAAACACACCATCAAACACACCATCAAAACATAGCACATCCACTCAAAACAGCACCATCAAAACACACCATCAAAGCACAGCACATCCACTCAAAACACCATCAAAGCATATAGACCACCATACGCCACCCCACACCCCCCCCCCCCCCACCCCAACCCCAACCCAAACCAAAACCCGCACATCTTGCTCAAAAACACACATCAAAACAAACCATCAAAACACACCATCAAGCACAGCACATCCACTACAAAAACCCACCCACCTCAAACCGCACAGAACATCTGCTCAAACCCCCCCCACCCATCAAACACCCCCCCCACCATCAAAGCACAGAACATCTGCTCAAAACACACCATCAAACACACCATCAAAGCACAGCACATCTGCTCAAAACACACCATCAAACACACCATCAAAGCACAGCACATCCACTCAAAACACACCATCAAACACACCATCAAAGCATAGCACATCCGCTCAAAACCCACCATCAAACACACCATCAAAACACAGCACATCTGCTCAAAACACACCATCAAAACACACCACCAAACACAGAAATCTGCTCACAACCCACCCCACCACGTAAAAGCCATAGCCACACACCATCCCCCCCGCTCAAAACCCCACCACCAGCAAAACACACCATCAAACACACCATCAAAACACAGCACATCCATTCAAAACACACCATCAAAACACAGCACATCCGCTCAAAAAACAATCAAACACACCATCAAAACATAGCACATCCGCTCAAAACACACCATCAAACACACCAACAAAGCACAGCACATCTGCTCAAAACACACCATCAAAACACAGCACATCCGCTCAAAACACACCATCAAAACACACCACCAAACACACCATCAAAGCACAGCACATCTGCTCAAAAAACACCATAAAACACACCATCAAAGCACAGCACATACACTCAAAACACACCATCAAACACACCATCAAACACACCATCAAAACACACCATCAAAGAACAGCACATCTGCTCAAAACACACCATCAAAGCACAGCACATCTGCTCAAAACACACCATCAAAGCACAGCACATCCGCTCAAAACACACAATCAAACACACCATCAAAGCACAGCACATCCACTCAAAACACACCATCAAAGCACAGCACATCTGCTCAAAACACACCACCAAACACACCATCAAAACACAGCACATCCACTCAAAACACACCATCAAAACACACCATCAAACACACCATCAAAGCAAAGCACATCCGCTCAAAAACACCCTCAAAGCACAGCACCTCTGCTCAAAACACACCATCAAAGCACACTATCAAAGCACAGCACATCTGCTCAAAACACACCATCAAACACACCATCAAAGCACAGCACATCTGCTCAAAACACACCATCATAGCACAGCACATCTGCTCAAAACACACCATCAAAGCACAGCACATCTGCACAAAACACACCATCAAACACACCATCAAAGCACAGCACATACACTCAAAACACACCATCAAACACACCAACAAAACACAGCACATCCGCTCAAAACACAAAATCAAAACACAGCACATCTGCTCAAAACACACCACCAAACACACCATCAAAACACAGCACAACCGCTCAAAACACACCATCAAACACACCATCAAAGCACAGCACATCTGCTCAAAACACACCATCAAAGCACAGCACATCGGCTCAAAACACACCATCAAACACACCCTCAAAGCACAGCACATCTGCTCAAAAAACACCATAAAACACACCATCAAAGCACAGCACAACCGCTCAAAACACACCATCAAACACACAGCACATCCGCTCAAAACACACCATCAAAGCACAGAACATCTGCTCAAAACACACCATCAAAACACACCATCAAACACACCATCAAAGCACAGCACATCTGCTCAAAACACACCATCAAAGCACAGAACATCTGCTCAAAACACACCATCAAAGCACAGAACATCTGCTCAAAACACACCATCAAACACAACATCAAAGCACAGCAATCCACTCAAAAGACACCATCAAACACACCATCAAAACACAGCACATCTCCTCAAAACACACCACCAAACACACCATCAAAGCACAGCACATCTGCTCAAACCACACCATCAAACACACCATCAAAACACACCATCAAACACACACAAAGCCACAGCACATCTGATCCAAAAAAACACCATCAAACACACCATCAAAGCACAGCACATCCGCTCAAAACACACCATCAAACACACCATCAAAGCACAGCACATCTGCTCAAAACACACCATCAAAGCACAGCACATCTGCTCAAAACACACCATCAAACACACCATCAAAGCACAGCACATCCACTCAAAACACACAATCAAAGCACAGCACATCTGCTCAAAAAACACCATAAAACACACCATCAAAGCACAGCACAACCGCTCAAAACACACCATCAAACACACCATCAAAGCACAGCACATCCACTCAAAACACACAATCAAAGCACAGCACATCTGCTCAAACCACACCACCAAACACACCATCAAAACACAGCACAACCGCTCAAAACACACCATCAAAGCACAGAACATCTGCTCAAAACACACCATCAAACACACCATCAAAGCACAGCACATCTGCTCAAAACACACCATCAAACACACCATCAAAGCATAGCACATCCGCTCAAAACACACCATCAAACACACCATCAAAGCACAGCACATCCGCTCAAAACACACCATCAAACACACAATCAAAACACAGCACATCCGCTCAAAAAACAATCAAACACACCATCAAAACATAGCACATCCGCTCAAAACACACCATCAAAGCACAGCACATCTGCTCAAAACACACCATCAAACACACCATCAAAGCACAGCACATCTGCTCAAAACACACCATCAAAGCATAGCACATCCGCTCAAAACCCACCATCAAACACACCATCAAAACACAGCACATCTGCTCAAAACACACCATCAAACACACCATCAAAACACAGCACATCCGCTCAAAACACACCATCAAAACACAGCACATCCGCTCAAAACACACCATCAAACACACCATCAAAGCACAGCACATCTGCTCAAAACACACCATCAAACACACCATCAAAACACAGCACATCCGCTCAAAACACACCATCAAACACACCATCAAAGCACAGCACATCCCCTCAAAACACACCATCAAACACATCATCAAACCAACACGCCACATTGCTCACAACACACCATCAAACACACCATCAAAACACAGCACATCAGCTCAAAACACACCATCAAACACACCATCAAACACACCATCAAAACACACCATCAAACACACCATCAAAACACAACACATTTCCGCTCAAAACACACAATCAAACACACCATCAAAGCACAGCACATCTGCACAAAACACACCATCAAACACACCATCAAAGCACAGCACATCTGCTCAAAACACACCATCAAACACACCATCAAAGCACAGCACATCCACTCAAAACACACCATCAAAGCACAGCACATCTGCTCAAAACACACCATCAAAACACACCATCAAAGCACAGCACATCTGCTCAAAACACACCATCAAAGCATAGCACATCCGCTCAAAACACACCATCAAACACACCATCAAAGCACAGCACATCTGCTCAAAACACACCATCAAACACACCATCAAAGAACAGCAATCCACCAAAAACACAATCAAAGCACCGAACATCTCTCAAAAACACACCATCAAACACACCATCAAAGCACAGCACATCTGTTCAAAACACACCATCTAAACACACCATCAAAGCACAGCACATCCGCTCAAAACACACCATCAAAGCACACTATCAAAGCACAGCACATCTGCTCAAAACACACTATCAAAACACAGCACATCCGCTCAAAAGACACCATCAAACACACCATCAAAACACACCACCAAACACACCATCAAAACACAGCACAACCGCTCAAAACACACCATCAAACACACAGCACATCCGCTCAAAACACACCACCAAACACACCATCAAAGCACAGCACATCCACTCAAAACACACCATCAAAGAACAGCACATCTGCTCAAAACACACCATCAAACACACCATCAAAACACACCACCAAACACACCATCAAAACACAGCACAACCACAGCACATCGGCTCAAAAACACACACAAACCAAACCAATCAAAGCACAGCACATCACTCAAAACAAACCATCAAAGCACGCACATCTGCTCAAAACACACACATTAAAACACACCTCAACGCCCCCACAGACACATTATGCCTCAAAAAACACCATCAAACACACCATCAAAGCACAGAACATCTGCTCAAAACACACCATCAAACACACCATCAAAACACAGCACATCCGCTCAAAACACACCATCAAACACCATCAAAGCACAGGCACATTGCTCAAAAACACACCATCCAACACACCATCAAAGCACAGCACATCTGCTCAAAACCCACCATCAAACACACCATCAAAGCACAGCACATATTCTCAAAACCACACCATCAAAGCACAGCACATCTGCTCAAAACACACCATCAAAGCACAGCACATCTGCTCAAAACTCACCATCAAAGCACAGCACATCTGCTCAAAACTCACCATCAAAGCACAGCACATCTGCTCAAAACACACCATCAAACAACCATCAAAAAACAGAACATCCGACTCAAACACACCATCACACCATCAAACACCATCAAAGCCCAGCACATCCGCCTCAAAACACCATCAAACACACCATCAAAGCACAGAACATCTGCTCAAAACACACCATCAAAGAACAGCACATCTGCTCAAAACACACCATCAAACACACCATCAAAACACAGCACATCCATTCAAAACACACCATCAAAACACAGCACATCCATTCAAAACACACCATCAAAACACAGCACATCCATTCAAAACACACCATCAAAACACAGCACATCTGCTAAAAACACACCATCAAAGCACAGCACATCCCCTCAAAACACACCATCAAAACACAGCACAACCGCTCAAAACACACCATCAAACACACAATCAAAACACAGCACATCCGCTCAAAACACACCATCAAACACACCATCAAAGCACAGCACATCCACTCAAAACACACCATCAAAGCACAGCACATCTGCTCAAAACACACCATCAAAACACACCATCAAAGCACAGCACAGCTGCTCCACAACACACCATCAAACACACCAGCAAAGCACAGCACATCACTCCAAACACACCATCAAACACACCACTCAAAGCAGAAATCCACTCAAAACACACCAAGCAAACACACCATCAAAGCACAAACTCTGCTTCAAAAACAACCATCAAAGCACAGCACATCTGCTCAAAACACACCATCAAAGCACAGAACATCTGCCTCAAAACACACCATAAACACACCATCAAAGACAGCAAATCCAGCTCAAAAAAACCATCAAAACCACCATCAAAGCACAGAAATCCCTCAAAAAACACACCAATCAAAACACCTCAAAGCACAGCACATCAGCTCAAACCACCATCAAACACACCATCAAAACACAGCACATCCGCTCAAAACACACCATCAAACACACTATCAAAGGCACAGACATTGCCTCAAAACACACCATCACAACACACACAAGCATAGCCATCGCTCAAAAAACACCCCATCAAAACACACCATCAAAGCACAGCACATCTGCTCAAAACACACCATCAAAGCACAGAACATCTGCTCAAAACACACCATCAAAGCACAGCACATCTGCTCAAAACACACCATCAAACACACCATCAAAGCACAGCACATCTGCTCAAAACCCACCATCAAACACACCATCAAAACACACCATCAAACACACCATCAAAACACACCACCAAACACACCATCAAAGCACAGCACATCTGCTCAAAACACACCATCAAACACACCATCAAAGCACAGCACATCTGCTCAAAACACACCTTCAAACACACCATCAAAGCACAGCACATCCACTCAAAACACACCATCAAACACACCATCAAAGCACAGCACATCTGCTCAAAACACACCATCAAACACACCATCAAAGCACAGCACATCTGCTCAAAACACACCATCAAACACACCATCAAAGCACAGCACATCCACTCAAAACACCATCAAAGCATAGCACATCCGCTCAAAACACACCATCAAACACACCATCAAAACACAGCACATCTGCTCAAAACACACCATCAAACACACCATCAAAGCACAGCACATCCCTCAAAACACACCATCAAGATAGCACATCCGCTCAAAACACCCCACAAACCACCATCAAAGCACAGCCACATCTCTGCTCAAAAACAAACCACAAACACACCATCAAAACACCAGCCCATCCGCTCCAAAAACACAACATTCAAACACACCCATACAAGGACAGCACATCTGCTCAAAACACCCATCAAAACACACCATCAAAGCAAAGCACATCCACTCAAAACACACAATCAAACACACCATCAAAGCACAGCACATCCGCTCAAAACCCACCATCAAACACACCATCAAAACACACCATCAAACACACCATCAAACACACCATCAAAGCATAGCACATCTGCTCAAAACACACCATCAAAGCATAGCACATCTGCTCAAAACACACCATCAAACAAACCATCAAAGCACAGCACATCTGCTAAACACACCATCAAACACACCATCAAAACACAGCACATCCGCTCAAAACACACCATCAAAGCACAGCACATCTGCTCAAAACACACCATCAAACACACCATCAAAACACAGCACATCCGCTCAAAACACAAAATCAAAACACAGCACATCTGCTCAAAACACACCACCAAACACACCATCAAAACACAGCACAACCGCTCAAAACACACCATCAAACACACCATCAAAACACACCATCAAACACACCATCAAAACACACCACCAAACACACCATCAAAGCACAGCACAACCGCTCAAAACACACCATCAAACACACAATCAAAACACAGCAAATCTGCTCAAAACCCACCATCAAACACACCATCAAAACACAGCACATCCGCTCAAAAAACAATCAAACACACCATCAAAACATAGCACATCCGCTCAAAACACACCATCAAAACACACCATCAAACACACCATCAAAACACACCATCAAAGCACAGCACATCTGCTCAAAACACACCACCAAACACACCATCAAAACACAGCACAACCGCTCAAAACACACCATCAAACACACAATCAAAACACAGCACATCCGCTCAAAACACACCACCAAACACACCATCAAAGCACAGCACATCTGCTCAAAACAAACCATCAAACACACCATCAAAGCACAACACATCTGCTCAAAACACACCATCAAAACACACCACCAAACACACCATCAAAACACAGCACAACCGCTCAAAACACACCATCAAACACACCAACAAAGCACAGCACATCTGCTCAAAACACACCATCAAACACACCATCAAAGCACAGCACATCTGCTCAAAACACACCATCAAACACACCATCAAAGCACAGCACATCTGCTCAAAACACACCATCAAAGCACAGAACATCTGCTCAAAACACACCATCAAAGTACAGCACATCTGCTCAAAACACACCATCAAAGCATAGCACATCCGCTCAAAACACACCATCAAACACACCATCAAAGCACAGCACATCTTCTCAAAACACACCATCAAACACACCAACAAAGCACAGCACATCCCCTCAAAACACACCATCAAAGCACAGCACATCTGCTCAAAAAACACCATAAAACACACCATCAAAGCACAGCACATCTGCTCAAAACACACCATCAAAACACACCACCAAACACACCATCAAAACACAGCACAACCGCTCAAAACACACCATCAAAGCACAGCACATCTGCTCAAAACACACCATCAAACACACCATCAAAGCACAGAACATCTGCTCAAAACACACCATCAAAGCACACTATCAAAGCACAGCACATCTGCTCAAAACACCCCATCAAACACACCATCAAAGCACAGCACATCAGCTCAAAACACACCATCAAACACACCATCAAAGCACAGCACATCCACTCAAAACACACCATCAAAGCACAGCACATCTGCTCAAAAAACACCATAAAACACACCATCAAAGCACAGCACAACCGCTCAAAACACACCATCAAACACACAATCAAAACACAGCACATCCGCTCAAAAAACAATCAAACACACCATCAAAACATAGCACATCCGCTCAAAACACACCATCAAAACACAGCACATCTGCTCAAAACACACCATCAAAACACACCATCAAAGCACAGCACAACCACTCAAAACACACCATCAAACACCCCATCAAAGCACAGCACATCTGCTCAAACCACACCATCAAACACACCATCAAAACACACCATCAAACACACCATCAAAACACACCATCAAACACACCATCAAAGCACAGAACATCTGCTCAAAACACACCATCAAACACACCAACAAAGCACAGCACATCTGCTCAAAACACACCATCAAAACACACCATCAAAGCACAGCACATACACTCAAAACACACCATCAAAGCCCAGCACATCTGCTCAAAACACACCATCAAAGAACAGCACATCTGCTCAAAACACACCATCAAAGCACAGAACATCTGCTCAAAACACACCATCAAAGCACAGAACATCTGCTCAAAACACACCATCAAAGCACAGAACATCTGCTCAAAACACACCATCAAAGCACAGAACATCTGCTCAAAACACACCATCAAAGCACAGAACATCTGCTCAAAACACACCATCAAAACACACCATCAAAGCACAGAACATCTGCTCAAAACACACCATCAAACACCCCATCAAAGCACAGCACATCCGCTCAAAACACACACCTCAAAACCCACCATCAAAGCACAGCACATCTGCTCAAAAAACACCATAAAACACACCATCAAAGCACAGCACAACCGCTCAAAACACACCATCAAACACACAATCAAAACACAGCACATCCGCTCAAAACACACCATCAAACACACAATCCCCTAAAAACACCACCCATCAAAGCACGCACATTGCTCAAACCCCACATCAAACACCCATCAAGCAAAGCACATCTGCTCAAAACACACCATCAAAGCACAGCACATCTGCTCAAAACACACCATCTAACACACCATCAAAGCACAGCACATATGCTCAAAACACACCATCAAACCCGCAAAGCCCAGCACACTGCTCAAAACACACCATCAAACACACCATCAAAGCACAGCACATCCACTCAAAACACACCATCAAAACACAGCACATCTGCTCAAATCACACCATCAAAGCACAGCACATCTGCTCAAACCACACCATCAAACACACCATCAAAGCACAGCACATCTGCTCAAAACACACCATAAAACACATCCACCTCTATGCTCAAAAAACACCATCAAACACACCATCAAAGCACAGCACATACACTCAAAACACACCATCAAACACACCAACAAAACACAGCACATCCGCTCAAAACACAAAATCAAAACACAGCACATCTGCTCAAAACACACCACCAAACACACCATCAAAACACAGCACAACCGCTCAAAACACACCATCAAACACACCCTCAAAGCACAGCACATCTGCTCAAAAAACACCATAAAACACACCATCAAAGCACAGCACAACCGCTCAAAACACACCATCAAACACACAATCAAAACACAGCACATCCGCTCAAAACACACCATCAAAACACAGCACATCAGCTCAAAACACACCATCAAAGCACAGCACATCTACTCAAAACACACCATCAAACACACCAACAAAACACAGCACATCCGCTCAAAACACAAAATCAAAACACCATCAAAACACACGAAAACCCTTTTTTTTTCCGTTCTCTTAAAATTCCATCCTTTTTATCTAAACACCACTTCAAGCACAGCACATCTGCTGAAAAACAACCATCAAACACAACATCAAAGAACAGACATCTGCTCAAAACACACCATCAAAACACACCATCAAAGCACAGCACATCTGCTCAAAACACACCATCAAAACACAGCACATCCATTCAAAACACACCATCAAAACACAGCACATCCATTCAAAACACACCATCAAAACACAGCACATCTGCTAAAAACACACCATCAAACACACCATCAAAGCACAGCACATCCACTCAAAACACACAATCAAAGCACAGCACATCTGCTCAAAACAAACCATCAAACACACCATCAAAGCACAGAACATCTGCTCAAAACACACCATCAAAGCACAGAACATCTGCTCAAAACACACCATCAAAGCACACTATCAAAGCACAGCACATCTGCTCAAAACCCACCATCAAACACACCATCAAAGCACAGAACATCTGCTCAAAACACACCATCAAACACACAATCAAAACACAGCACATCCGCTCAAAACACAAAATCAAAACACAGCACATCTGCTCAAATCACACCATCAAAGCACAGCACATCTGTTCAAAACACACCATCTAAACACACCATCAAAGCACAGCACATCCACTCAAAACACACCATCAAACACACCATCAAAGCAAAGCACATCCACTCAAAACACACCATCAAACAAACCATCAAAACACAGTGCATCCACTCAAAACACACCATCAAACACACCATCAAAGCACCGCACATCCGCTCAAAACACACCATCAAAACACACCACCAAACACACCATCAAAACACAGCACAACCGCTCAAAACACACCATCAAACACACAATCAAAACACAGCACATCCGCTCAAAACACACCACCAAACACACCATCAAAGCACAGCACATCCGCTCAAACCAACTCAAACACACCATCAAAGACACCAGCACATCGTCTCAAACCCACACCATCCAAAAACACTCTCAAAGCCACAGCAAATTGCTCAAAAAAACAATCCCCCCAACAAACCATTCAAAGCATAGCACATCCCGCTCAAAACACCTCAAAACACACCATCAAAGCACAGAACATCTGCTCAAAACACACCATCAAAGTACAGCACATCTGCTCAAAACACACCATCAAACCACAGCACATCCGCTCAAAACACACCACCAAACACACCATCAAAACACAGCACAACCGCTCAAAACACACCATCAAACACACAATCAAAACACAGCACATCCGCTCAAAACACACCATCAAACACACTATCAAAGCACAGCACATCTGCTCAAAAAACACCATAAAACACACCATCAAAGCACAGCACAACCGCTCAAAACACACCATCAAACACACAATCAAAACACAGCACATCCGCTCAAAAAACAATCAAACACACCATCAAAACATAGCACATCCACTCAAAACACAGCACATCTGCTCAAAACACACCATCAAAACACAGCACATCTGCTCAAAACACACCATCAAACACACCATCAACGCACAGCACATCCACGTCAAACCCATCAAAGCTAGCACATCCGCCAAAACCCACCATCAACCACACCATCAAAACACAGCAAATTGAAAAACCCATCAAAAACACACCACAAAGCCCGCACATCCACTCAAAACCACACCTCAAAGCATAGCACATACGCTCAAAACCCACCATCAAACAACCACCATCAAAGCACAGCCATCTGCTCAAAAACCATCAAACACCACCATCAAAACACAGCACATCCGGACTAAAAACACACCATCAAACACACCATCAAAGCACAGCACATCCGCTCAAAACACACCATCAAAACACACCATCAAAGCACAGCACAACCGCTCAAAACACACCATCAAACACACAATCAAAACACAGCACATCCGCTCAAAAAACAATCAAACACACCATCAAAACATAGCACATCCGCTCAAAACACACCATCAAACACACCACCAAAGCAAAGCACATCTGCTCAAAACACACCATCAAACACACCATCAAAACACAGCACATCCGCTCAAAACACAAAATCAAAACACAGCACATCTGCTCAAAAGACACCATCAAACACACCATCAAAACACTGCACATCCGCTCAAAACACACCATCAAAGCACAGCACATACACTCAAAACACACCATCAAACACACCATCAAAGCACAGCACATCCACTCAAAACACACAATCAAAGCACAGCACATCTGCTCAAAAAACACCATAAAACACACCATCAAAGCACAGCACAACCGCTCAAAACACACCATCAAACACACAATCAAAACACAGCACATCCGCTCAAAAAACAATCAAACACACCATCAAAACATAGCACATCCACTCAAAACACAGCACATCTGCTCAAAACACACCATCAAACACACAGCACATCCGCTCAAAACACACCATCAAACACACCATCAAAACACAGCACATCTGCTCAAAACACACCATCAAAACACACCATCAAAGCACAGCACAACCGCTCAAAACACACCATCAAACACACAATCAAAACACAGCACATCCGCTCAAAACACAAAATCAAAACACAGCACATCTGCTCAAAACACACCATCAAACACACCATCAAAACACAGCACATCCGCTCAAAACACACCATCAAAACACACCATCAAAGCACAGCACATCGGCTCAAAACACACCATCAAACACACCATCAAAGCACAGCACATACACTCAAAACACACCATCAAACACACCAACAAAACACAGCACATCCGCTCAAAACACAAAATCAAAACACAGCACATCTGCTCAAAACACACCACCAAACACACCATCAAAACACAGCACAACCGCTCAAAACACACCATCAAACACACAATCAAAACACAGCACATCCGCTCAAAACACACCATCAAACACACCATCAAAGCACAGCACATCTGCTCAAAACACACCATCAAAACACACCATCAAACACACCATCAAAACACACCATCAAACACACCATCAAACACACCATCAAACACACCATCAAAACACAGCACATCTGCTCAAAACACACCATCAAAGCACACTATCAAAGCACAGCACATCTGCTCAAAACACACCATCAAACACACCATCAAAGCACAGCACATCTGTTCAAAACACACCATCTAAAGCACAGCACATCCGCTCAAAACACACCATCAAACACACCCTCAAAGCACAGCACATCTGCTCAAAAAACACCATAAAACACACCATCAAAGCACAGCACAACCGCTCAAAACACACCATCAAACACACAATCAAAACACAGCACATCCGCTCAAAAAACAATCAAACACACCATCAAAACATAGCACATCCACTCAAAACACAGCACATCTGCTCAAAACACACCACCAAACACACCATCAAAACACAGCACAACCGCTCAAAACACACCATCAAACACACAATCAAAACACAGCACATCCGCTCAAAACACACCATCAAAACACACCACCAAACACACCATCTTCTCAAAACACACCATCAAAACACATCACAGCACAGCACAGCGGCTTCCAAAACACACCATCAAAAACACCATCCAAAGCACAGCACATCACTACAAAAACCACCATCAAAGCACAGCACATCTGCTCAAAACAAACCATCAAACACACCATCAAAGCACAGAACATCTGCTCAAAACACACCATCAAAGCACACTATCAAAGCACAGCACATCTGCTCAAAACAAACCATCAAACACACCATCAAAGCACAGAACATCTGCTCAAAACACACCATCAAACAAACCATCAAAACACAGTGCATCCACTCAAAACACACCATCAAACACACCAACAAAGCACAGCACATCCCCTCAAAACACACCATCAAAGCACAGCACATCTGCTCAAAACACACCATCAAACACACCATCAAAGCACAGCACATCCACTCAAAACACACCATCAAAACACACCATCAAACACACCATCAAACACACCATCAACGCACAGCACATCTGCTCAAAACACACCACCAAACACACCATCAAAACACAGCACAACCGCTCAAAACACACCATCAAACACACAATCAAAACACAGCACATCCGCTCAAAAAACAATCAAACACACCATCAAAACATAGCACATCCACTCAAAACACAGCACATCTGCTCAAAACACACCATCAAAACACACCATCAAAGCACAGCACATCCGCTCAAAACACACCATCAAACACACCCTCAAAGCACAGCACATCTGCTCAAAAAACACCATAAAACACACCATCAAAGCACAGCACAACCGCTCAAAACACACCATCAAACACACCATCAAAACACAGCACATCCGCTCAAAACACACCATCAAACACACCATCAAAGCACAGCACATCCACTCAAAACACACCATCAAAGCACAGAACATCTGCTCAAAACACACCATCAAAGCACACTATCAAAGCACAGCACATCTGCTCAAAACACACCACCAAACACACCATCAAAACACAGCACAACCGCTCAAAACACACCATCAAACACACAATCAAAACACAGCACATCCGCTCAAAACACACCATCAAACACACCATCAAAGCACAGCACATCTGCTCAAAACACACCATCAAACACACCATCAAAGCACAGCACATCCGCTCAAAACACACCATCAAACACACAATCAAAACACAGCACATCCGCTCAAAAAACAATCAAACACACCATCAAAACATAGCACATCCACTCAAAACACAGCACATCTGCTCAAAACACACCACCAAACACACCATCAAAACACAGCACATCAGCTCAAAACACACCATCAAACACACCATCAAAGCACAGCACATCCACTCAAAACACACCATCAAACACACCATCAAAGCACAGCACATCCGCTCAAAACACACCATCAAACACACCATCAAACACACCATCAAAACACAGCACATCTGCTCAAAATACACCATCAAACACACCATCAAAGCACAGCACATCTGCTCAAAACACACCATCAAAGCACAGCACATCTGCTCAAAACACACCATCAAACACACCATCAAAACACACCATCAAACACACCATCAACACACAGCACATCCGCTCAAAACCAACATCCAACCACCATCAAAGAACAGCACATCCGCTCAAACCCCACCATCAAACACACCATCAAAACATAGCACATCCACTCAAAACACAGCACATCTGCTCAAAACACACCATCAAAACACAGCACATCTGCTCAAAACACACCATCAAACACACCATCAAAGCACAGCACATCTGCTCAAAACACACCATCAAACACACCATCAAAGCACAGCACATCCGCTCAAAACACACCATCAAACACACCATCAAAGCACAGCACAACCGCTCAAAACACACCATCAAACACACCAACAAAGCACAGCACATCTGCTCAAAACACACCATCAAACACACCATCAAAGCAAAGCACATCCGCTCCAAAACCACACCATCAAACACACCATCAAACCACAGCACATCCGCTCAAAACACACCACCAAACACACCATCAAAGCACAGCACATCCGGTCAAAACACACCATCAAAGCACAGCACATCTGCTCAAAACACACCATAAAACACACCATCAAAGCACAGCACAACCGCTCAAAACACACCATCAAACACACAATCAAAACACAGCACATCCGCTCAAAACACACCATCAAAGCACAGCACATCCGCTCAAAACCCACCATCAAACACACCATCAAAGCACAGCACATCTGCTCAAAACACACCATCAAACACACCATCAAAACACAGCACAACCGCTCAAAACACACCATCAAACACACAATCAAAACACAGCACATCCGCTCAAAAAACAATCAAACACACCATCAAAACATAGCACATCCGCTCAAAACACACCATCAAAACACAGCACATCAGCTCAAAACACACCATCAAACACACCATCAAAGCACAGCACATCCGCTCAAAACACACCATCAAAGCACACCACATCTGCTCAAAACACACCATCAAAACACACCATCAAACACACCATCAAAACACACCACCAAACACACCATCAAAGCACAGCACATCTGCTCAAAACACACCATCAAACCACAGCACATCTGCTCAAAACACACCACCAAACACACCATCAAAACACAGCACATCAGCTCAAAACACACCATCAAAGCACAGCACATCCACTCAAAACACACCATCAAAGCACAGCACATCCACTCAAAACACACCATCAAACACACCATCAAAACACAGCATCAGAACCCAGAGCCGTGCAGAAGAGTCGACATGAAACACTGAGCGCAACCCAGACTCAGACCATCAGATGGGTACATTATGAAATTGTTATTATGTGATTATTGTTATTCTTTGGAAATCATGCACAAAAAGACCAGGAACATGATCTCAGAAGTAGAGCAGCTGCAGTGTTCTCCCATGTCCACATCACTGCACTAAACCGCTTCCCCGTGCCTCACCTGAATGGAGAAGAAGCCGCTGTCATCCATGTTTCCCGACGGTTGCTACAGAAGGTAGAACACAAGCATATCAAGACTGTGATCACACATAACAGTGGCACTTGTAGTTTGAAGCGAGCCGTGTGTGTAGCACCTGCAGAAAGGTCCTGTACTCCTCCGTCTGAACGCCTCCTTCAGCCATGCGCACGCGCTCCTCCTCGTCCAGCTGCTGCGCGATCGCCGACAGCTCCACCGGACTGAAGTACTCTCCCTGCAGCAGGTTGTTCAAGCAGTGCTGCGCACACAGCGGAGCCTCTTGCTGAAACACACACACACAACACACACACACACACACACACACACACCACACCACCCCACACACCAGCGCTGTCTGAGCCACTCGTGTACACTGCTAGCGTGCTTATTTCAGATCTTCGTCTTACAGCACCATCACTGAAGCACATCCCATAATAGCCCAGCATTGCTTCAGTACTTCAGCGCACACATGTAGTGCAGGCCACTCTCAGAACTAGTCTGGACTTCAGTATCAGTCACGTGATGTTCATTCAGCACTAGTGTATAGTTAAGTGCTATGGTACGTGCTTGTAAGCGTAGTTACGGTGGTGTTTACAGAAACACAACAGGAGAATAATGAAAGTGACAGTAAACAAACATTTCTAAAGATTTTCAGCCCATTTCGGATTGTTGACAGTCGATAAAAGTCCAAGAAGCACTCATATAAACCCGAACGAGCCCATTCGCGTAAGCACGCGCTGACACGCAGACCAATCTCTCATTATCGGGTCGAGCACATGTGAGATACATAAATATAAGTCATAAATATAAGTCGCTAAAACGCGATTCTTACTTTTTCGTGGAAAATAGACTCCATGTTTGAAAGTGTGATGCCGGAAGAGCCGGAACAGCCGGAAACTACGACACGTCCAAACATGTCACAATAAAAGTCCCCCAAAACACAAACACGTCAAATGAAGCAGTTAGTAAACTATGGGGGTAGAATTGTTGCTTTATTCCAAATAAATAGATTATGATCCACAAATAAATGTAAAGAGATTAACAAAAATTAAACATATTGACGAATAAATAGAATGACAAGTAAATCCTAGCGTTTCACAAACATGAAATAAATTCACAAATAAATAAAATGCAATTCGCAAATAAAAAACACTCACAAATATCTTTTTAAGTCACAAACACAACTTTGACTGGCATTCATTTGTGAATCGCTTTCTGTGCATTTGGGAATTGTGAAACATTTCTTGCGTCAAGACGTGCTGTCAATCCACAAATACGTGGACTCCACCCACCGTCTACTCAAGCCAATCAGAGAACAGCCTCACTTCGCTGACCAATCGTAGCACGTTCTCGCTATAGCCAGTCAAAGACAGATTCATTTTGCACCCCTGTAAGGAACTGCATTCTATGGACACTTCGTTCAAATTGAGCTTAAGTGCTGTTTGTAATGGTTAAAATGGTTGTGGTTAAAAAAACCTGTTTCCAAAAGATTGTTGGAGTGTAAGGCTTCTTTTCCTTCAGGATAAGTGCATGAGGATAAACTCAGGATTATACACAACTTGATCATTCACAGATCCCGAGCATGATCGCAATGCGTCCAACGCAAATAGAAATCATCATAATCAGTCTACACTGGACGAGGTGACATGGGACTTTTAAAGCACAATATATGGCATAATAAACGTATAATATCAGATAGCCTCAGCATCATTGCAGTGTGTACTGGGGATTCGTGAGTGGACCATGTGAATACAAACTGTGCATTTACTTTGGATGCTGTTAAGTAACTTTTACAATTAAAACTAGTAAGTCTGGTTTATATGAAATATTGTTTGAGTGATCAAGTGTTTTAACCAATAAATATCTCATCTTACATTTATATCCATTTATTTTCAACACACCTGAACCACATTTAAAAAAGAACCCACCTATATTTTTCCTGCCCAAACAATGGCAACTTTGTAATACGTTTAATTAATGTTTGAAAATATTATTTATAATGCTTCATACATTGTTAGATCCACATTGCTGTTCATACATAATTTAAACGGCTTGACTGAAAAACTGGGAAACCCTGCCGGCTGTTGTGTGACGGCAATTTAGCCTCTTACACAAACTCATGTGTTTATCACGAGGTTGAATACAGCTATTTAATAGTCAGTTACTTATTGACGCCTTTCTTTCCATCTTGAATAACATGACGCTTCCATAACGTGTTTGTATCCAGCATTGTTCCCATAGCCATGATTTAAAGCGCTGTTTCTCTGGAATTTTCAAAGGCACGTTAATTATAATCCTGTGGCTTGGCTTGATACGCAGTCTAATGGTCTAACAAAATCCAGTTTTAAACATCTTTTACCATACCAATTTGTCTGGCCCTTATATTTCTTATTTGAGCCAAAGCAGATGAATGAAGTTATTTCAGGACGAGACCGCCCTGATTGTAAAGCAACACGTGATTGGCTATAGCGAGAACGTGCTACGATTGGTCAGCGAAGTGAGGCTGTTATCTGATTGGCTTGAGTAGACGGTGGGTGGAGTCCACGCATTTGTGGATTGGTGTGTGTCTCAATGCTAGAAATGTTTCAAAATCCACAAATGCACAGCCAGCGATCCACAAATGCACAGCGAGCGATCCACAAATGAATGCCAGGCAAAGTTGTGTTTGTGACTTAAAAAGATATTTGTGAATATGTTTTTATTTGCAAATCTCATTTTAATTATTTGTGAATTTAATTCATGTTTGTGAAAATTTAAGATTTATTTGTGGATCTCTTTACATTTATTTGTGGATCATAATCTATTTATTTAGAATAAAGCTACAATTCTACCCCCATAGTAAACCGTACAGATTGGGATTATACAGCACCTGTTAAATGGTCGTTTTTAATACATATTAAATAATTACAAATGATCGTTTTATTTTATTAGAATCTAACCGTTATTGACAATGTTAGTAATGGTTTTCAAGATGGTGACCAGACCATCGCTGCATAACATTCAACTTTGTTTTCTACAAAATGATGAAGAAAGAATGCACATCATGTATGTTTTGGCTTTTTAATGTTTTTATTCAATTTATGAAGGTGATGTAAACAGAATAATCATATTTATTTTGATGTAATAGATAAATATTTAAGTTAGTCATGCAATTTAAAATACAGCACTTCTATAAATTTCATAAAAAAAAAAAAAATGAATTATAACAAATTAATTTGAACAAATTTAATTGAAGCGATCTGGATCTGGGGTTTGTCTCAATTTATAAATCAAATTGCATCACTGAGAAAATGGATGTTAACCGACTACAAAGCACTACACAAAACCGCATTAATGGTAAGTAGTGCTTCACTAACCTGATTATATATATTGTCACAGTTATGATTTCATGAAACTACCTAGTAATGACGCCCAAGTGCCCCATACAGGCCTGTTATGTGAAGTGAGTCTCTTTATCTCATCAAGCCTGCATTTTAAAGCTGCAGTCCGTAACTTTTTTTGGTTAAAAATGATCCAAAATCAATATTTGAGCAAGTACATGACCAGCCAGTGTTCAAAACTATCGCCTTACTTTAGCCCGATTCACAACGGTTTGCTTATAATAATGTTTTCTAGTTTGAGTGCTACGTGTAGGTTTTCGCGGGAAATTCGAGCATGCTGCTGTGTCATTACGTCACTTCTGTAAACATAAAAAAGTTGTCCAGGCTACTAGGTTGTCGCATGTGAGGATCCTGCAGGTGTGGATCGTTTATAGCCTTTTCTCACAGCAGCTGGAATAATAAAACGTATAATTTTGAAGGCGGATTGTAATCCAGAAAGGATTATGTGTTTATGAAACACATGTGAATGAAATTAAATTATATTCCATTTTTAAATGTGCTTCTGATTA
Organism: Sinocyclocheilus anophthalmus; assembly: GCA_018155175.1. NCBI lineage: Eukaryota > Metazoa > Chordata > Actinopteri > Cypriniformes > Cyprinidae > Sinocyclocheilus > Sinocyclocheilus anophthalmus. The sequence goes on from JADLZN010010287.1 coordinate 24,293, forward strand.
CAGATAGCCTGGGATTACACAAGATTTGTATTTTAAAGAAAACCAGCTCGAAGGGAGCATAGTTTGCTTTTTGGGTTAAAATAATTTCTTAATATGAAATTCGAATGGTATGACAATTAGATTAGACTGTGCAGAAAATTAAATCCACACGCTAATACACACTATACACATAGTCACACAATGCTGATGTTGTTAAAATTAATAATCTGAGAATAAAGTATAACAATAAAAATAATTTGAACGGTTTGATGTGATACGAGCTAACCGAATTTTAGATTTAATCACCATTGGTAGCCAGATTTATTGTAATGTTTTTTTCCTCAGTTGGTCAGAACAAAAGTGGCAGACATGATACTTACTCGTTCAGATGACAATATCCGGTGAAAATGCTTATTTACATTTACATTTAGTCATTTAGCAGACGCTTTTATCCAAAGCGACCTCAATTGGGGGTTGCTTATAATTGCTTATTTGGGTCATATATTCCAAGACATATGCTAGAATCTGTTATTGCGAAGTACAGTAAATATCCACCCCGGTGCGGTGACTGACTACCACACACACATACTCCTCAAAACATCAGATTAATCCGCGCGGAGACACAACCACAGCAGGCGAGTAATTGTCCACCACAGCTTGCAATTGCAGGTTTCAAAACAGAGAGATGGCGACAAAGAGGCAAAACTTACGGACTGCAGCTTTAAACAAAATTACAGAAAAAACTGTAATATTGTGACATATTATTACAATTTAAAAGAATGTAATAATTGTATATTAATTAAGTAATAATTACCATTTTCCTTTATTTCTGTGATGGAAAGCTGAATTTTCAATATCATTACTGCAGTATTCAGTGTCACGCGATCTTCAGAAATCAGTATAATATGCTGCTTTATCAGTGTTGGAAACAGTTGCAATTTGAAGACCCGTTTCTGGGTCAGAATGAAGGTAGAAAATAACTTTTTAATAACCTTTACCAAATGTGGTGGGAGGAGCAAACAGCAGACACAGTGGGTGCGGCGTCAGGCCTCGGAGAGGATTTTATTTAACAGAAAATAAACAAAAAAGCCCAAAACGGATAATAAATTGTCCAAAGGGGAAGGAGTGTCCAAAATAATCAGGGGTCTGGTGTTCTCGTTGTGCTGGGGAGTCGTGAAGGAAGGGCAGTGTTCAGAAAGGAGGGGTCCAGGTAAGGGGCGGAGTCCGGCGGCGGTCCTCTCTGTGGTCGGCTTCTTCACAGCGGCTCATCTTCCATGGCCCACAGCGCTTGAGGGGATTATTGGCCCGGCATCCTAGCCCATTGGCAGCTTCACAGGTGTGTCTCCATTCCGGTCCGGCAGCTCGAATCTCTGGTGGCGCGGCGAGTCCCACGAGGACACCAGCGTGCAAGGGGAAGAGATGGGTCTCTCGAGGAGACCGTTTAACAGAGGTAGTGACAAGGCTTCATTTAATTCAGGTGTGCCACATCACACACCGCCAACCCTGGTTGTTTCTGTGCCCCTCCTCTCTCACACACCCACTTCTGTCGGGAACCTGGTGAAGAGCGGTGATTAAGGGGCGTGGTGATGATGATGAAGCAGCCGATCTGTCATACAACATTATAGGTGAACCTCAAGGTACGTAAAAGGAAAGTGGTTGGGAACCCCTGCATTAAAATAATAATTTTAAAAAACCATCATAATCCTTGGTTATGTCAGGACACGTCTCAGCCAACATTTGCTTAACCGGAGATGACATTTCAATATTGTCACATCTACATCTCTGGCTCTGTCTGCAACGTTGGCACCACCCTCGTGTTCTCCATCTCCATGTGCTCTGTCTGCGCTTCCCTGGAGTTCTTCAGCTCCACCGGTGCCACCCTGGTTATCCTCTGCTCTGCCGGGTCCCCCAATGTCTCCAGGCCTACCATCCCTACTATCCCCCTTGTCTTCTTCTGCTCCACCACCCTCCTGGACTGTTTGTTTTATATTGCTATTTTCATTTTTGTGGAGCATCTAGAATCCGCTCCTTAAAGGAGGACCTCTGTTAAACTAGTTTTGCATGGTTCCTGTTTCCTCTGTGATTAGTTTGATTTGTTTTCAGCTGTGTCTTCTTCACCCCTGTGAATATAAGCCCTTGTGTTCCCAATGTTCATTGTCTGTTGTTTATCCACTGTTGGATGTATCATCCATGTTCTCAGTTCTGCTCCCTTGTCTCTTGGTTTTCTCATGAACTGCAGAGGCCAGGAGACACCAAAAGTCCTGGAGGGCAGGGCGGTGTCACAGCGAAGAGCAGACAAGATGGAGCCCGGGTGAGGACTGAGGCGGAGCTGGAGCGACTGAGGACTGAGGCAGAGCCAGAGCCAGAGGGAAGGAGGAGCCCGACGTAGCAGAAGGGGTGGAGGGATGAGGTGCAGATGATGGACCGGAAGTCTGTGCTGCAGGCAGAGTGTTGTGATCCTCCTGTATCTCACGGATTGCAAGGGGATCCGCAATGAAACAGGACCCAGTCCAGGTGCTCCATGCATGTCCCTCAAGAGTCGTCTCTGGTCCGGATGTGCTTTTATCTGTGGATTCAAACCTGTCCAGAAAAACATGCAGATGCTGGTGTCATGGACAAGCTCCAAAAACCTCCTCCATATCTTAGGGTCTGTTCAAAGAAAACTGGTTTGGGGTTGCCAGTGAAGGACTAGTTCACCACAGTTATCCGGTTAGAGACATGGAGAAGCAGCTTGGAAGTTCTTAAACGCTTTATTTTCACCACATCAAAGTTTCACTAAAGCGTGAGCACATAAGTGCAAACAAGTACAGTGGTGTTTTGTGTGTGGTCCGAAACAAAGCATACAATAACATCAAATTAGAATAAGCACAATTCAATAAACTTGGTAAATCCATACATTGAAAGGTAGCAGAAACACACTTCCATGAACAATCAACATAAAATGTAAATACATGAAGGTTTGGCTTTGAATGCCATTGGTCAGAAAATGAGAAAATCAGAGCTGGTGTTGTGATCTTATCTCCCTTTCTCAATTCATGATTAAGTTAAGTTGGGTTTATTTGTATAGTGCTTTTCACATACACATCGCTTCAAACCTTTTTTTGAGTGACTTCGGCACATCTGCAGGACTTCACTAGTTTCTCACTGCGCTGCCGTGATCTCGGTCCACTCTTCTTCCACTCTCTTCCATAGTTCAGTAACTGTAGGGGGTTTCTAAGCCAGAACTTTGTCGAGATTTTCAGTCAGGTTTAGATCAGGACTCTGGGCCAGCCATTTCATAATTTCAGTGTTTTCAGCTTCAAGGAACTGCTTTATCTGTTTTGCAGTGTGACGGGAGCTTTGTCTTGATTGGGAGATGCTTGCAGGGAAGGAACTGCATGTTTCTGATGAATATTTGCATTCACCTGCCATGTATCTGTGTAAGAGACCCAACTCATGACCATGACACTGCCACCTCCACCTTTCACTGACTTCTTTACGCACTCGGGCTTCAGTCTTTCCTCAGTTTGAAGCTGAACAAAATGTTTCCCATCAGACCCAAATAAAGTAAACTTGCTCTCATCTCTAACGTGAACTCTGGAGCAGTTCTCCTCTCTCCACACAACATGCTCCTCAGCAAAGATGAGTCTAGTCTTTTGATTCTTTCTTCTGATGAGAGGTTTGGTCACTGCAGAGTTTGACTTCTCTTACACGCGCAGAGATAGATCCTTACCCTGTTCAACGCTGAACTGGCGAGCAAATCCATTTTATTTTATACTGTGCTTCAGAATACAATTAATTTATGAAATATGCTTTAAAAACTCCCCTTCTGCTCCTGTACTTCAAATAAGACTACGCCGTGACCTTGGCTTGCTTGAAGTTTAGAAATTGTTCTCTAATTTTGATCTCCACTGTATGTGATAAATAATTACTTATTTTGTGGTGTAAATCCATAATTCTTTTTTAGTGCTTTAGCCCCCCCAGTGAGCAAGACAAAGGCGGCTGCGACAAGGAAAAAACTCAGTTTGGTGATAGATAGATAAGCTTTGGGAGAAACCAGCCTACACGGAACAGTTAATTGTTGAGTTATGACAGTCTCTTGGCACAGGTTGTGATTGTGCTCGTCAGACATATAGCACAGCACCAGAACATCCGGCTGGACTGAGGCGGGACCCCGAAGGGTCCGGGACCAGAATCCCACGGGTCAGAAAGGAAACAAAAAAATGAACATTAGCGTAGATGCCACTGCTTGATTAATTTAGTGAGACTGCTATACAAGGTTTCTCATCTCATGAAATGGCTTTGTTGAGGAAGAGGAGCGCTCTCGAGCTGAATCTACCCAGTGACTCTTCCCTTACTCTTCTCTGTGATGATGCTCAGGATTATCACATGCTTTTTCATTTCATAATTCCACAGCAACTGCTCTGCCATTGTTTTCTTCTGCCTGCCATGCATCAGTCCTTGCCATTACTAGATGTGAATTACAGTCACCCATTTACCCAGAGATTTGGGAATGTGGTAGTGATGCTCAACGCAATGACAAAAATATCCTTCCTTTCTTTTATCAGAAAAATGTGTTTTTTTGAGACACACAGTCTATGTGGAGGGAACGTCTCAGCTGTGTTTTTCAGACGCAGATGTACACAGACTGCATGAGGCCAGCAGGCAGAAGAAGCTCGAGTGTCTCTCTCGTCAGCAGCACCTGTCTGTCTGCGCAGCATCCTCACGACTGACCTCGCCAGAGACATGCAGAGCACAGTATCATTAGGAGAATTGGTTTGAGGTGGTGCATCACGAGCAGAGCGCATCCACCACTGGAGGGATCAAATCTGTGCCATCTGACGCTCAAGGATTTATGGGTTTAGTCCAAATTGCTTTTCCCAGTGTGGAGATTAAGCTGTGTGATGTTAACAGGACAGACGTCCGTGTTCGTTTGGGCTGCAGAGCGCCGAGGATGTGAACACTGAACAGGGATATGAGCACCATGCAGCTGGAGACTGTGTTTGTGTTCATCTGCGTCTGTGTGCTGGGCGCCGCCGGAAGATCGGCCCACAGAAGAGGTCCCAGACAGGAGCCCTACAAGCAAAGCAGGTAATGCTGCTGTTGTGAACGCGGCCTGTCGAGTGCAAAGGAATGAAATCAGCTCTGATGGGAAATGATGGCTCGCTTTTCTAATAGAGTTGTAGTTTCTCCCATCATGAAACAGCGCATAGAACAAAGAAAGTTATAATGATAACGATCCTTTATCTCCCTGCACGGTTTCATGCCAGTAACAGACATCAGTCAGACGAGTGTTGGAGGAGACACACTGCTGGTTTGCTCTGGAGAACAGAGAGGATTTCTGCTGAGCGGATTATTAACCAGCTGCCTGTGAGCGGCCGCAGCCAGCAACATCACATCAAACATCACGGCTTCTTCTGCGGCTCAGCTGTCATCTGCACATAATGATGAGGCTTTAAAACAGCTCAGATGTATGTGATGCACGCTCGGGACTTATTCTGTTCAACACAAGCTGGAAGAGATTGAAAAGTACAAATGTGTGCTGCACTAAAGCAAACACTGAAGAAACAGCCTCGCAAAATGATCAATATCACAGATGAAGTGCGACACCTGTGTGTTTGTGTGTTCGTTTGTTCAATATTTCGTCAAATGTGAGCAATATGAGTGCAGTACTCTCAGCTCTGAACACATGCGATCAAGTTTACATCCGCTTCACTGAATCAGTGCAGAAATGCGGGAGAAAGGCCTGCGGATCCTATTGATTCAGCAGAACTTCATTTCATTCTCTTTTTGTTCCTCACAGATTACGGAGAGAAACGACACGAGTGGATGGAGGAGCCCACAAGTCTGGCAGGGTACAACATTATTCAGTTTGGACTTATACAGTCTTTTGTTAGTAATTTGGTTCTATAGTTGTGTATATATATATATATATATATTTTATATATATAATTATATATAGATATATTACACACACTCTACCGGTCAAATGTGGATCGTAAGACTTTGTAATCTAAAGCAGCATATTATACTGATTTCTGAAGATCATGTGACACTGAAGACTGGAGGAATGATGCTGGAAATACAGCTGCTATTTGTCTAATAGTTCTACTCTTATTGTGATTGTAGCCCAATCTTCAGAAGAAGTCCAGACATGACAAAGTCTCCTATGACCAAATCTGAGCAGCTGTTGAGGATAGATGACCATGACTTTACAATGAGACCAGCGTTTGGAGGTGAGACGTGTACGCAACTCTGTTTAAAACAACATGCACACATTTATGTATTTGTCAGACTCTTTAGTTCAAAGGTGTGCATTTCTATCAGTTCATGCATTCCCTGGGAATCAAACCCACGGTGACGCTGCATGTGAAAACACCTCGTAATCCAGCTTCCACTGCAGAGAAGAGCACCAGTTTCTTTATGACGGAGGCATCATAACTGACTGCTGATAACATTACAACACTCTTTACATGAGCTCTGGAGGAAAGGAAAACAGAGCTCCAGATGTTTGACTGGTCGTGACCCACTTGTGTTTGAGCGCTCGTGTCACAGACGATAGTGAGTCTGAGCTAAAATAGGCCACAGATCCTGCAGCTCACAGAGAGAGAGCGCTGCGCTACTGTAATATCTCTGTAATATAAGAGAGGAGTGAGCCAGTGTTGTCTTTGCCTGTGCTCTTACAGGACCTCCGATCCCAGTAGGTGTGGATGTTCAGGTTGAGAGTCTCGACACCATCTCTGAGGCTGACATGGTGAGCGCTTGATTAAGAGCATGCCATTATTATTGTGAATGATTGAATCGACAGACACATTCACTGAAAAGAATCGTCTGCTTCACTACATCGTTATCATGGACATTACTGCTGCCCTGCTGTGTAGCCCAAGAAATACATTTGAAAATACATTTTATTAACTTGTTTATTCATTAACATTCATTCCAAAAGTAGCCTAAGCCTACAATGACAGTAAGAAACCGTAAAACATGAGTTGAATCAAATTGACTGTGAAAGTCGTTTCAACATGTCTGTGCCCAAATTAAGAATGAACGACTATTTCTACAGCCATTGCAAAGAGACAGCGGAGAAAGAGTGAGAAAATAATAATTAATGCTTAAGTTTGATTCAGTATGCTCTAATGGAAAAAATACCCCCCCCTCAAAACCCCGCACACAACATCAGCAATACTACAGTTATGTCGCTTATATTAAACATAGAACTTTTATGAGCAGAACGAATAAGACTGATGTATACCCGCGTTGTAACATAAATAAATACAAGTTTTTTTGGGGATATTTCCTTTTACTTTAAACAAATGCTTAGTTTGTGACTCATTGTTATTATTAATTACAAAAACATAGGCTATACAATAAAATAGTACAATGACAAATTCACTTTTATTAACAAGTGAATAAGGAAAATGTTTTAACTGCGTTGTAACCACAGACTGTATAAAAACATGGACGTAGTGTCCGTGACGTCACCCGTAGGTTTCCGAAGAGCGGTTTTGAAGCTCAAAGTGGGCGGAGCCGGCCGTTGCCATCTTGGCAGCGCGTCACTCCCGGATAATCGAAAATGGGCAAAGAGGCGGGAGCTGGTTGCTGAAGCCACGCCCACCTAGCTCAACAGCGGTGTCAGCAGCGACAATCCACCTGTCACTCAAGTGGCCACGCCCTTAATTATGCAGAACTTTAAGGCTTAATATTATTTAAACGGATGAGTTATACAAACATTCGCCCCCCTCACTGTTGTTATGAAGGGCAAAATTAGCTATATAGACCAAAATCATTTTTTGTACCAGGCTGTAAACACGTTTTTTTCTGCTGTAAAGTTGGGCATTTTAACATGGGGAGTCTATGGGACTGACCCACCCCCCGCTCAAAATAATGTTCCTGTGGTTATGATCATGGGTGTTGAGTTATACAGTTAACATAACACGGACTGATGTGGTTTTATTAAATGCAGTGGCAGTAAAAATACTGTAACTCTCCACCACTGATAATGCTTGGGACTGTAATTATATTGTGGGACTTTTGTTTTCACTAAAGAAGATGTAGTCATTCAATCAAATGGTTAGTCAGTGTTGTTTGCTGGTTATTAATCATTACAATGCTTAGCTTCATGCCAGAGATCAGGTAAAACCTCGAGTGACTCTAACATCTGCTGTAATTGCTCCGTGTTTTCACCAGCTGCTGTTTCTCCTCAGGATTTCACCATGACACTGTATTTGAGGCATTACTGGAAAGACGAGCGCTTGTCCTTCCAGAGCAGCAATAATCAAAGCATGACGTTCGACAGCCGGCTGGTGAAGAAGATCTGGGTGCCCGACATGTTCTTTGTTCATTCCAAAAGATCTTTCATCCACGACACGACAACAGACAACTTGATGCTACGCGTGTATCCCGACGGAAACGTGCTCTACAGTCTGAGGTGAACGCCTGACAGAGAGATGCTGAAGATCTCAGTCAGTGAAGAGACTCTAATCATCTCATTCCTTCTCTAGCAGTCTGAGCAGGGCCCATAGTTAACACTCGCCAAGCACCAAATGAGGGTTACTCGTTAGGCCGGTAACTTTTTAATATTAATTCTAACAATGTCTGAGAGCACGATATGGGTTAGCGTGATTATCAAACTGCAAAGACTGCACTGTAATCATATAAATATGTAATCAGATGTGCTGCATGATCATAGTAAAGCGCACATGAGCTTCACCTCTGCAAACACCGAGTCGCTTAAAACCTGCGTTTGAAAATTCAGTATGTGCAGAACATCTTCTCAAACTTTTGTTGTCAACAAAAGTGGTGCATTTCAAAAGAGAAGTTTCTCTGCGGTTTTCCACCAAAACAATAATACGTTTTTTTTTTCATTCTTATTTAAATAAAAATTCACAGTTCAATAGTATTAGGGTGATATTTCTTTATTGATTTGTTTAATTTTTAAGTGATACTAATAATAATTATTATTAATAATCACAAAATATGAACAGTGCTAATAAAAATTGCAATTAAATGTGTTTCCCCTGATTTTTATTTAAATAATGCACATACAGTTTTGTGGTCGGTAAAACATATTTATTGCTGGTAGATTTCCTGAAGTCACCGAAGGTGTGGTAAAATGTTAGTGTTAGGCCCTGGACTCTGAGCTGTACTAAACAGATTTCTATCTCTTACAATCCAACAATTACATCCCTTTCTTTAAAGAAGAAACCGGTCAAACATGTAAATCCAACAAAAGGAGAAACTCTTAAATATTGGATATATCAATATATCTAAATGTAAAAACACTGAATATAGCCATATTTAGGATGTTTCCCCTGGTCTGATGTGGTGAATCTGACTTGTGTTGTTGTAGAGTGACCGTCACTGCCATGTGTAACATGGACCTGAGCCGCTTTCCTCTGGACACACAGACGTGCTCACTGGAGATCGAGAGCTGTACGTACACAAACACAGCACACATTTATCCATGCCTCCTCTGACATCTATGTGCAGGTGGTTTTGTTGAACTGAAGAAAACAGATGCATGTGCAGAGGCCAAGCGGCAGCTGATGTGATGATACGGGTTAAATGTGTTATTATTTCAGATGCGTACACTGACGACGATCTTATGCTTTACTGGAAGAAGGGCAACGAGTCGCTGAACACCGATGACAAGATTTCTCTGTCCCAGTTTCTCATCCAGAAGTTCCACACCACAACTAAGCTTGCGTTCTACAGCAGCACAGGTAATGCTTCAGTGCTCTCAGATGCTCGTCTGAATGTTTAGCGCAGATCCTTCAGCGTGACAAACAGGTTTCAGAGTGAAGCCACACCAAATCCCGTGAAATAGTCGCAGTGGCTCTAGACATGTGTCTTAAAGCTCAGGTCTTATTGACTGATGGAGCTTCATCACTGGACAAAGGCTAAACATTGACACATTGAACAAAGCTCATCTCCGGTGTGAGCTGCTCCAAAGGACTCTGTTGCTTCTGTTCTTGTTTTGCCTGAATGCTGAGCTTTGACCCTGGCGATCCTCTGTGATGGAGCAGCTGGTGTTCAGGTGAAGACACAGTGTTTGGTAAAAGGGTGCAGATCCAGAGACGGCCCTGCGGTCGATTCAGGCAGCCGGAGAGCATGAGGCACGTGATGTGGCTGCTTTGGCTGACTGAAGACCAGATGGGCTGCTGTGCTCTGGATCAGCTGCTGAAGGAGCCTGGAGCAGGAGCTGAGCGTCAGGCTTCAGTGCAGTGTATGCTAGCTCATATTAGTCTGGGTTATTTTCACTCAGCTTGTTACAGAAGGGCTTTTCATGTTTTACTCGTTAAAGGCATAGCTCACCCAAAAACAAACATTTGCTGTTAATTTACTCACTCTCAGGTCATCCAAGAGAAAGTAAAGGAGATTTTTTGGCTGAAACTGTGCTCCTTGATGATCCATAAAATGCAAGTTAGCAGCTACTGTCACTTGAGAGTCAAAAAAAGCAAATACAGGCAACACAAGATAAATCCCAGTGGCTCCTGATGATATAGTGAGGTCTTATGAAGCGAAATGATCAGTCTGTGCAAGAAACTGAACATTATTTACAGCATTATTACTGTAATCCTGAGCCTCAGGCAAACGGCCCAGAGTGACGTCCTGTTCATGAACGAATCATTCTTTTGAACCAGTTCTTTTTAGAGAAATAGTTGAACCAGTTCATCAAATCGGAGTGAATCATCTGAATCAGTTCGTGTCTCGAGCAGCACAGATGTACAAGTTACTCCATCAGAACTCACTTTCAGACGCCTGACAGTCACTGCGACTGGAAATGAGCCGAAATACTGGCGTATCTGATCCTATGATGAATGAACTGATTCAGTTCCTCAACAGACACTAAACCGAGGAAACGGTTCGACTCGGACTGAAGACTGATGAGCCGCTGATCTGCGCATGCGTGAACCGAGAGCTTGAATGAAGCAGCCAAATGAACATTTTATGGTTTCTCATGGTTTATGTAAAAAGGTGAGCTGATGAAGATTTATATTCACTTTATATGCTTTAGACATGTAAAACATCCACGTTTCACATAATTATTGGGTGCTTTAATAATATAGTTGCATATACATCAGTGTCACTGCATCACTTTCATGCACAGACCAATTGTTTCGCTTCAATATATGCTGACTTGCATTTTAATAATCACCAAGGAGCACGGTTTCAGCTAAAATCTTCTTTACTGTTCCACTGAAGAACAAAAGTCACCTACATCTTGGATGGCCTGAGGGTGAGTAAATTAACAGCAAATTAAGATTTTTGGGTGAACTATGCCTTTAACCCTGGGTCATTCTAAACGCAGGTAAAGGGAATCCTGGGTCATCGTGCTTCATGTTTCACACTGCTCATAATTTACCCGGGGTTAATAATTAATCCTTGTATTCATAAGATGATGTTTCACACTGTATGTTCCTAAACCCTGGGTTACAGTTATCATCTGCATATTTGCAGTGTCAGCATCTCTGTTTATATAATGACTAGCATTCTAACAATGTTTCACGAGTCACCTGCCCATCCAGTCCTGATGGTTAATGGTAAACAAACTTGGCTTGCTGTCCTCAACGGAGGCTCGAACCCGAAGCTCGGCTTGAGCTCAGAGTTCAGCCTTCTTATTGCGGTACTACATAGAGGAAGAATAACAGAAATGGAGGAGGAGATGGGGAGGTGGAGGGATGCTGGAAGAATTGACGCTGGGACGATGATGATTGATTGATAGGACTGAATGATTAGGCTCCTCCTGAACCTATGTTTGGAACGTCATGTTTCATACTGTACAAGTTTGGCACCGCAATGCAGGGTCAACAGCACGAAAGCGGTGCTAGTGCTCCAGAGCAGGATTTCATAACCCAGGTAAAAAACGGTGCTAAGAGTGAGAGTCTCCCTCTTACTTAACTACCTCTGAAACAGACACGCACTGCCCATAGAAAAGGACTTCTTTCATTAATTCATAAACAAACCTTGCTATGAGTGAACATGTATACCCCAGGACATCGTGTGTATTATTACTGTTGTTGTATATTTGTTTTTGTATTGCATACTGTTTTATGCATGCGTCATGATAGAATTATTAGATAATGTAACCCTATTGGTACCATGCTGATATCAAAATAACCCTTGTTTGGTCCACTACACATTAATGGACATCACCTCCTCATAGCATGCAGTGTATTCTTGTTATGCTAATTCATAGCATGAAGGGACACAAACTGCCAGCACACTCTAATATACAAAACATACCTCTTTTCCACCAAAGCATGAGTGCTGGTTCGGAGCCAGAGTCTAGTTTCAAATCGGTTCTTCATCTTTCGACACCCAAAGCACCAGCTCTGAACCAGGAAAAGTGGTTCGTAAGTAGCACCAAAACATTGCTGGTCTAGAAAAGAACCACAAAAGAAACTTTTGATTGCCATTTCTGAAATAGCATCTAAACACAAACACGTTGTGGATGCCGATGTAGATTCGCAAAGCCATGAACATCAATAGCAATGCAACGTCCACCACTGTTGATCGTGTGTTTAGGCTTGTTGGGGATGCATCGGTCGGTGTGCTGCGGGAGTGATCGGAGAGCAGACGACTCTCTTTATGCTTTTGGATCGCTTTCGCTCTGAGACTGCTCTCGTGTTTGTTCCAGACCGTCAGCCTGTGCATTACTGCTGAGGATTTTACAGTGACTCCGTCAACCAATCGTCTAGAACTCTCTTCATTGGCAGAGCAAACACAAACTGTTGTATGTTCTACCTCCAACAATATAACAGTCCAAGCTGTAGATCTGATGTGGTGTTTTCGAGTTAGAAACAGACATCTTGACACACCAGATCCTGAACGCGTTGAACAAACAAGGGACTTTTCTGTACTTATTTATATACTTGTTTGTTAAACTTTCATATAAAGACAATATCACGCAAGCAAGAGTGCATTATGGCCGTATAACTCACTCTTGCTCGAGTGATATTGCTTTATTATGGTTCTAGCAGTCTAGATCAGATCACAGCTCGTCCCAAAGCCTAACTGAGATGAAACATCAAAAGTAAATGCTGTGAACTTGAATTAATTTTATTCACTCAGATTATCTCAATGCAATATGGCAGAGGTGTCCGATTCTGCTTCTGCAGAGTTGAGCTCTAGTCCCAAGTAAACACACTTCAACCAGCTAGTCAAGGTCTTCACTAGATCACTAGAAACTTCCAGAGGAGCAGGACTGGACTGGATATGTTCAGCACTGGTAGAACGTGGCCATACGCTGAATGTGATTTCCCATATGCTATTTTTGAGTTATCAAAACTCACTAATATCAGATGTTTCTGTCGACTGCTGTTGGTGAACCGCTGGCTGATATCCTCACAGCACCGCTGATCGTGTTTGAAGGCTCGGATCAGCTCACATCCGCTATGTGTGGTTATAAAACTGGCATGTGAATTTGTGATCAGTGATATTAAATGCAAATGAAGTGTAGAAAACAATTACGCTGTACATCTCAGCCCTCTTTCTGCATGCTGTAACATTTTCACTGCTATGCTGCTTGAACAGCACTGTCTAGCGTTTGAAAATGTATGTGCAAAATCGCCATCACTGATCTGGCCATTTAATTGAGTAAAGTATTGTCAAATTGCACCAACATCACTCAGCTGCACATGTAGTGGGCTGTGAACGCTCCCCTATCATCGCAGCACATTAATCCAGATTTGTGTTTTCCAGGCTGGTACAATCGTCTCTACATACACTTCACTCTTCGGCGTCACGTCTTCTTCTTCCTGCTGCAAACGTATTTCCCAGCCACGCTGATGGTCATGCTGTCCTGGGTGTCGTTCTGGATCGACCGCAGAGCCGTGCCGGCGAGAGTTCCTCTCGGTAGGATAAAACCGCTCCACGTGGACATGATCAAATATAACTGAACATTTATTAATAGAGAGATTATTCAGAGTGTGTTCAGTCTGAAAGGTGCAAGCGATGCTGAGATCATGGGTTTGATTCCCAGGGAATACTTTGAAGGCACTGAAAGTCGCTTCTGATAAAAGCGTCTGAAGTGTTTAATTTGGATGGAAAACCTGCTAAAAACCATGTCGTGTCCTGTTTGTTCAGCTGTAACAGTCTTTAAAATCACATGCAACCCATGCTTTCACACTCAGGCATCACAACGGTTCTCACGATGTCCACCATCATCACCGGAGTCAACGCCTCCATGCCCAGAGTCTCCTACATCAAAGCCGTGGACATTTACCTGTGGGTCAGCTTCGTCTTCGTCTTCCTCTCTGTCATCGAGTACGCGGCCGTCAATTACCTGACCACCGTGCAGGAGCGCCGAGAGAGGAAGCTCAGGAATCAAGTAAGACCACTGTTTGCTCGTCTCTGATGCTGGTAAATTAAGATGACGAGATGCCGCTGTATCATGTCTGTCTCTCCTGTGTTTGCGGCTTGACGTTGCAGTTGCCTTGCACGTGTGGAATAGCAAACCCAGAGGACATGATGATGACCACGTGCTACAGTGACATGGATCCCAGCGCAGCGGGGACGTATGGGATGCCTGAGAACGGCGCGAGGCAGGAGCGGATCCTGGCCCAGCTGACCCTCGCCGACAGCCAAAGGATGAGTCGCGTGAAGACGTCCCGGGGATACGTCAACGTCTGGATAGACACTCATGCCATAGACAAGTACTCGCGAGTGATCTTTCCCGCCGCTTACACGCTCTTCAACATCATCTACTGGTTCATCTACTCCTAACACCACCATCTGAACCAGAACAGACATCCACTGGGTCTCTCTGCCTTCTTGATCCAGGATCTTGAACTCTTCGTGTTTTTAAGTGTTGTACGTTTCTATTATTTAACAAAAGCAACTACTTGAGTTGAAATACGTGTTATTCCTCACAAATAACAACAAGAAGCCACTGGTGTGAACTGTCTCAGAATCAGAGGACTGATCCGAGAAAAGCTGCCCGTTTAGAGGCCACTCACATGACGTTCACATTTCTCCTTCAAGAATGAGTAAACATTAGTTATTTTAATGCATGTATTTATCAGGGACGTCAATCAGTGAAAATCTTTTAATTGTTACATGCATAATGTTGTTGTGGTCACGCATTAAGACAACTAAATAGTAAGCTTATTGGGTTTGACAGTTTGTGTGTGACTGTACAGCAGTGGCTCTAAACGCAAAACAACGCAACACAACCATAAAACAGGTTTCTACTCTTCATGGACATACAGGAGGATGCAGTCCTCCGCTGGCGTTCACATGAACCTTTCTGCACGATATTGATGTTTTCTATTGACAAGAATCTTTATAAACAACATCTAGCCTATATTTACTAAAATAACTTCCTTGATAAATGCTTTTATAATGTAATTTTTCATGTTTAATATTACAAACTGCTGTGTTTTAATAAAATACATGTTAGGTATGATTAAAAAAGGCATAGTTTATTTTTATTCAACAGAGGGAAAAACAAACAATGCATATTGTATGATTCGGCATTGTGCATTACTCATCTGAACATATGGATGATTTTCAACCTTAAATCCTTCTGAAATATACATTTATACAGTCTAGTAACCTCTGGTAATCTACAGCGGCCTGCTAATGGATCGTGCCATTTGTGGCGTGGAGGCTGGGCTGGGAAAGACCTGCGTGAGCCTGTATGAGCTGGAAGACATTCATTACTTGTGTCATGTCTCATGCTTTACACTTTTATGATTGTTGTAGAATTTTATACATACCCAAAAATCATATAGACTTACTGTACCCCTCAAAACTAAATGATTTCAAATCTAACTTTAGTCTGTGATTGTCATCACATTAAACATAAATAAACAGTGTTTTCTTAAGTTTCTTGTTTTAATAGGAGCATGTTTCATTACACAAGCATACTGTGAGGTTAGATTCATTCTATCATCGCAGTAGTTTGACTGGTTTCTTGTTCGCTCCGGAAACTGCAAGTTACTCGCGGATGAACATTGTTTTGGTTATTTGGTGAGTTGTGCTTCGGCTGCGGTCTCAGCGCGAATTAATATGCTGGTTTGAGGTGTACCCATGATTACCTGCCATCACTTTAACAGAGCAAATGTCACTAACAATATTCAAATGCGCTGCATCCAAAAAACAAAAGACAACTTTATTTTTCTTTAATTATCTGTGAATAATGTGTTTCGAGCAGGTCCACTTACACGGTTGCTTTGACTCATTGAATACAAGTGTTTAAAATAACATTACAAAAGTTTGGCAGTGTTTACATTCAACATAGCGACCTGTCGATCATCTCTGGGTTAGGGTTAAGTCTTGATATGACTCGTAATGCCGAGTCATATTACTAACCCTAAGTCACTTGACCTTTTTGTTCAGAAACGCTTCTCTTGTTTTAATAATGCATGATTCCTAAGAAGGTTTCCTTTTTGAATGATCTATTGTGTTACTAATGTTGTCCATTAGTTAATAGCAGAAATTGTGAGATCGAACACACCTCGTCGCACACGCAGACCACCTTCTGAGTTTACGAACGTGACGTAACCACGCAAAGACACGAAAGTGACATTTCCCTTGAAATCCGACCCGACAGCTCAAATCAAACATTATAATAATCTTACCCTCCTGAATGGGGATGAGTCAAGCAGACAGTTTTAATGTATTCCGTCAAAATTGATTTTGCTTTACAAATAAAATCTTCCACACTGCATGCAGATTAGTAACACAACACACAAACTCCAGGATCGGCTCACTTTAAGCTCAGTCTGATTTAGCCACTAAACCTGCTTCATGCCGCAGTGTGATGAAACAGTAGGCTACATCCAGAACATCACAAATAAAGGCAATTCTTCAAGAGAACGGGATTCAGTTAGAGCAAAAACTCACGATCAAGCAGGACCACAATGCAAAGCACTCGGCCAAGAACACTGATGCGTCTCAATTTATACAAAACCAAACAAAAAAGTCAAATTTCAATGTTTTTCACTGCTTTATTCTATGTTGATTTCAGCAGGCTTTTGAAGCAATGCATGATGCCTTCGTGATCTCTCAGGCTGGTCTTGTAGAAGTTAAAAAGCTAAATGAAACAAACTACTACAGGCTCATTTAAAATGAATTTCCCCGAAAGGAAATGACAGTCTCCCCACGAACCGTCCACCATGACTCTGTCAGTGATAGTACTGCCCTCCTCGGCCTCCTCTACCCCATCGGCCTGCTCTCCATCCGTCTCCTCCGGAGCGCCAGCCGCCCGCACCCCGATTCCCGCTGTATCCCGCTCCTCCTCCTCGGCCTCCTCCTTCAGCTCTCTTCTGCCACGCGGGCATCTCCGGCAGAGGAGCTTCAATCTCAGACGGCCGTCCGCCGCGGTCAGGAACCCGTCCCATCAGGATCTGAGGAGTCACCACACACAGAGCGTCACACACCAGCCACAACCTGACAGAAAAGCAAAGAAAGGTCCGATAACCTACGTACTCTGTTTATTGCACAGCTGGTTTTCTCTCGGCACGAGCCGCTGCTGGTCTTCACCATATAGCAGATGTCCTGTCGCGCGGCGAGCAGATGAGCCACACTCACAGAGGACCGCAGAGACAGAGAATATCGCTTCGGCTGATACGCTCTGGCCATCCTGTCAATTTTCACCTGAAAAATACATTTGCTTTTCTATCAAAACACTCAATGACATGTGCGTCTGTCTGACACTGATTTAAAGCAAGAGATGCAACGAATGCAAGCAGCTGACTGTAGGAACAAAATACGCTCTAGTTACCCGTCCACTATTATTAACATAGCAAAGTGTAAACCCAGGACCCTATTCTCTGAGATCAAGCAAACTTGTCAAACCACCATCTCCCTTTCCTAATGGTTCTTCTGGCCTCTGTGAAAACTTTGTCATTTTTTATACACAAATTGACAGTATCTATCAATCTTTTTCTTGCTTTGCTCCTCCAGAACCCTATGCCTCTCAGATACTCTATCCACTCTCTAACTTCACACTCACGAATACATCTGTGGTTGAACAGCTGATTATTAACTCCAACTACTCTTCCTGCTCAAAAACGTTCTGCCTTCTCTCATTATACCCATCACTCACATGATAAATAGATCCCTTATGACTGGTTATGTACCTACTGGACTGAAAGTAGCCGTGATCACCCCAGTACTAAAAAACCTGGACTTGATGACACAGTCCTGAGTAAATTCAGACCAATTTCCAACCTTCCCTTTGTGTCTAAGATCCTACAAAAGATGGTCGCCACTCAACTACAGACTCATTTGGATAAAAATAATCTGCATGAACCATTTCAGTCCGGATTTCGTCCTCTCCACAGTACAGAGACTCTTCTTCTAAGAGACTGCTCTTGCCACTGATTCTAGTGTCCTCAGCCTTCTGGTCCTCTTGTCCCCTAAAAAAAAAAGGAAAACAAGAAAAAAAAAAAAAAAAAGGGTGTTTGCAGCTTTTTGATACCGTTTGCTATTCTGCACTCCTGTCTCGTTTGTCTGCGATTGGCATTACAGGAACTGTCCTGCAGTGGCTAAGCTCATATCTCTCATACAGGCAGCGGTTCATTAGCATTGATAAACACAAATCTCGGTCCGTCACTTTTTCCCGTGGAGTGCCTCAAGGATCTGTTCTTGGTCCACTTCTATTTTTAATCTACATGCTTCCTCTGGGTCTTAATTTCCACAGTTACGCTGATGATACGCAAATCTATTTAACGGTACAGCCCAATTCTGTTTTTCCTCCTTCTTCTTCTTTAACATCTTGCCTACATGATCTTAAAGTATGGATGGGTCAAAATTTCTTAAAATTGAATACTGAAATAAAAACTGAAATTCTGTTAGTAGGCCCTAAATCCCTTGTCTCCTCCCATTTTGACCTCTCTATTAACATCGATAGATTTATAGTTCATCCCTCCCCCACTATACGCAGTCTTGGTGTACTATTTGATTCCACGCTATGTTTTGAACCCCATATCAACCAGCTAAGTCCTGTTTTTTTCATCTTCTCAATATTGTCCGTATACGACCCTCACTAAATTTCAGAGATGCTGAAACTGTTACTCATGCTTTCATAACTTCACATCTGGACTATTGTAACTCCTTGTTATATGGCCCACCCAACAAAGCTCTTAATTGCTTGCAGCTAATTCAAAATTCAGCTGCTCGTGCCCTTACATTTACCAAAAAATCAGCCCACATCACTCCTGTCTCACAGCAATTACACTGGCTCCGTTATCTATATCGTATTTAGTTTAAGATACTTGTCCTAGTTTTCAAGGCTTGTCATGGGTCTGCACCTTCTTACCTTTCTGAATTAATTCACCCCTATGTCCCTGCTCGAGCTCTAAGTTCTGACTATCTAGTGTGAGTGGCAGGGCTTTCAGCATCTCAGCTCCTAAGCTCTGGAACACACTTCCTCAAATCCTACCGTGCTGTCTCTTCACTCCAGACCTTTAAAACTGTTCTCAAAACTCACTTATTTACAATATGTTTTGTTAATTGATTGTAGCAGACTGCCTTCTTGCATTTTATGATCTCTGTCTGCTCTATTTGCTTGATTATGTGACTGTATATCTGTTGTTCATGTTATCTATCAACTTTATGTAAAGCGTCCTTGTGTTCTTGAAACCCAATTCACATGAACTGAAACCCAGATCACTGTTGAGTTCAGAAAAACAGCCGATGGTGATGTGTGATCAGACAGACTGATGTTCTTGGTGAAGAATGATGGTGTTCTATCAGTTTTCAATAATTTGTTAAATCTTGAACAAAAAGAAAACAACAGAAAGCAGCTGTCAAAAGCTAGAGCAATGCCTGAAAGCGGCTGACGCGCCTTGGCTCTGTCGGACCAGCTGAAGGACTGTATGGTCACATCCAGGCGTTTGATCAGCATACGCCGCCGACACTCGTACTCTGCCGACAGAACGCCGTTGATCTTCTCCAGATCTCTCTGGACACAAGACAACATCACACTTCACACACACTTTCATATTTCACATCACTGTCAGACACTCCACTTCCACAGCTGAAGTTATCTGCACTGGTGTTTTCTGATCGGACACCCTCACCTGTTAATAATGTATTAAATCAAACTCTTCTCACCCATTGGTCCGGATGGAGGGAGCTCTTGAACGCAGGAGCTTCGACATGCGTTTCTGGAAGCTGCTTGAGTAAAACATTCACCTGCACCAGAGAAAAAAAAAACACTTACACAAAAATACAGGATCTCACAAAAGAATGGTGGCCACACAAAATATTGACACTTTGGGCCCAATTTGGACATTTTCACTTAGGGGTGTACTCACTTTAGTGGCCAGCGGTTTAGACATTAAAGGGGTCATATGATGTGATTTCAAGTTGTCCTTTCTCTTTGGAGTGTTACAAGCTGATTGTGCATAGATAAGATCCCTGAAGTTGCAAAGACTAAAGTCTCAAAACCAAAGAGATATATTCTTTATCAAAGTTAGACTCTGCCACGCCCCCCTAAAATGGTTTGTTCTAACACGCCCCCACATATCTCCATCACTATGTGGAAATATTAGCATAAAGCCACCCAAATGTGCACACAAAGAAAGAATGCGTGGTTTCAGTAAACGCAGTTAGTGTTGAAGCAGCATGTCAGGGAGACGGTGTGTGTTTCAGTGCAAAAGCACTTTATTTGGTCTTCCAGAAGTAGATGCATTTAGGAAATCTTTAAGATTACTTACAACAGAACAGCAAAGCATTTTATGGACAACTGTTTCGTGAACCTAGGAGAGGAGGTCCTTCTGACTTTGCTATGACAATCTGGCTTTTCTGAATCAGCTACTGTTTTGTTATTTAGTTTAAGTATTTGCTATTGACTTCAAATGCAGAGTTTTGCGCAACGTGTGTGTTGTGTGTGTGTGTGTGTGGGTGATGTGTGTGTGTGTGTGTGTGTTTTTTTTTGTGTGTGTGTGTGTGTTTGTGTGAGGGAGAGAGAGAGAGAGAGGGAGAGAGAGAGAGAACGAGAGTAGCAGAGAGAGAGAGAGGATCACAGTGAGTCAGCTGTCTTAACCGTGGCTTGTACACTGCAAACACATACCAGGCTTCATCACTGTGTCTGTCACGCGTTTCTGTTCCCCTTTCGGGCTCTGTCTTACATTTATTTTGAAAGATGAAGCTATGATTATGGTAAGGGGCGTTACATTTACAACGAGCGCTTGCGGTGTTCGGCCAATCACAAAGCACTAGGTCAGCTGGCCAATCAGAGCAGACCACGCTTGTCAAAGGAGGGGGCTTTGTAAAAAAACGAAGCGTTTGAGAGAGGCAGGACAAAGAGGACCTACAATAATGTACAGTATATGAAAAATTATGTGTTTTTTGAACATTAAAGCATGTCAACATATTCTGTTACACCAAATAATGATCTTTAAAAAAGCATCATATGACCCCTTTAATGGCTGTGTGTTGATTTATTTTGAGGGGACAGCAAATTTACACTGTTATACAAGCTGTACACACACTACTTTACATTGTAGCAAAGTGTAATTTCTTCAGTGTTGTCACAAGATATAAAATATTTACAAAAATGTGAGGGGTGTGCTCACTTCTGTGAAATACTGTATTTGTGTCTTTATATTAAAGGATTAATTAATCTAAATCATGGTTTTGTCATCATGTACTCTCCTCGATGTCATTCCAACCCTGTCTGACTTTCGTTCTCAAACACAAACACAGATTGTACACGCTTCTCTTTTCCCTTCAGTGAAAACGTATAATAGTGATGCACTGAAACTTCAGCAACCAAACATATTTGATCAAACCAGCGCCAAAAAAAAAGCTGGGTTTTTTTCTCCAGCTGAAGCAGTTTTGGAGATGTCAATGAAATGAAATGCAATGAAACGTAAACAAAAAATGTGTTTCTGTGCCCAAGCAATCAACGGCTGTCAGGAAATCTACTGAAACACACGCAGTGGATGACGCACCTGCTGCTCAACAGCAGTAAACGCGTCTCTGGTGTCTCGTCCGGCTGGATCTGGCAGCTCCAGCGTTTCACAAATAACTCTGAGATCCTGGAGAGACGTGTCCAACTCCTCTGTGTCCGCATCAGTTGCCGGTTTCCTGGCCACGATCTCCGCAGCTTGAAGCTCCGACGCCAAGAACACTGAACGAAGAGACTCTCGGTCAACACAGATGAACAGCCACCACAAACATGAACATGCAAACCACTCACAGAGGATCTTCAGATGCTCCTCGCTGTCCTTCACGTCTCCGTCTGCTAATCGTGACGCCAGTCCTTCATATGGACAGCACAAGTCCTTCAGCAGTCTGCCGGTGTCCAGCACACATCTGTCAGGATCTTCTGCCAGCACACACACACACACACCCGTCAACAAGACCTTTTAATTCGTGTGTGTGTGTGGTGGTGCGAGAGATGTGGTGTGAGAGAATGTTTATGGTTGTGTTATGAGTGTGTGGTGTTATAAATGTGTGTGCGAGTATGTGGAGAGTTTGTGTGAGCTAGTGTATTGTTTGTGGCTTGAGGAGGGTGTGGTTTGTTGATAGGTATGGTGATCTGTGAGAGTGTGTTGTCTATGTGGGTGAGCAGCTGTGTAGTGGCCAAATGTGTGTGCATTGTATTTGAGTTGTGTGTGTGAGTCTGTGTGAGCGAGTGAGTGAGTGTGTTATATGTGTGTGAGAGAGAGTGATTGTGTGTGTGTGAGTCTGAGTGTGTGTGTGTGTGTGTGTGATTCTGTGTGAAGCAAAAAAGGTTGTGTGTATGTGTAAGGGAGTGTAGTGGTGTTAATGATCACAGCATGACATAGGATGAGCGAGTAAGAGAAGGGGGGTCAGAGTCTAAAAAAATAACTCCATGTATTGTAGGTGGTGAGATGTAGTGTGTGAGTCTGTATGAGCGGTGTGTGTGTGGATGTGTGAAGGTCACCTTGATAGAGGGAGTCGTCTCCTGTGTGTGTGTGTGATCACCGTGAGAAGCGGCTCCTGGGTGTGTGTGTGTGAGTCACCGATTGATGACGGCTCCGGTGTGTGTGTGGTGTCGTCTACCCTGTATGAGCGGCTCCTGTGTGTGTGTGTGGGCACCTGTGTCAGCGGCTCCGTGTGTGTGTGTGGTGCTACCTGTGTATGAGCCGCTCCTGTGTGTGTGTGTGTCACCTGTGATGAGCGGCTCCTGTGAGTGTGTGTGTGTGTGTGCGTGGTTTGTTTGTGTCACCGTGAAGAGCGCTCCTGTGGGTGTGTCACCTGTGATGAACGGCTCATGTGTGTGGGTGTTGTGTGTCACCTGTGAACAAGCGCTCCTGTGTTGTGTGATCACTGTGTGAGCGGACTCCTTTTGTTGTTTCCACCTGTGATGAGCGGCTCCTGTGGTGTGTGTTTGTGTCACCTGGGAGAGGCGGCTCCTGTGTGGGTGTCGTGTGTGTGTTTGTCACCTGTGATGAGCGGGCTCCTTTGTGTGTTGTTTCCACCTGTGATGAGTCGCTCCTGTGTGTGGTGTGTGTCACCTGTGATTGACGGCTCCTGTGTGTGTTGTGTGTCCCTGTGATGAGCGGCTCCTTGTGTGTGTATGTCACCTGTGATGACGTCTCTGTGTGTGTGTTTGTGTGTGTGTCACCTGTGATGAGCGGCTCCTGTGTGTGTGCGTGTGTGTGTCACCTGTGATGAGCGGCTCCTGTGAGTGTGTGTGTGTGTGTCACCTTTGTGAGCGCCTCAACTGTTGTACTTGTGTGTGGTGTGTCACCTGTGATGGCAGACTCCTGTGATGTGTTGTATTCACCTGTGATTGAGCGGCTCCTGTGTGTGTGGTGTGTGTGTGTCACCGTGATGACGTCTTCCTGTTTGTGTGTGTTTGTGTCAACACTGTGATATCGGCTGCGCTGTGTGTGTGTGCTGTGTGTCACCTGTTGAGCGGCGCCTGTGTGTGCTGTGTAGTGTGTGTGTCACCTGTGATGGCGGCTCCTGTGTGTGTGTGTGTGTGTCCCTGTGATGATCGCTCCTGATGTGTGTGTGTGTCACCTTGATGAGCGCTGCCTGTGTGTGTTGTGGTAACTGTGAGATCCTCCGTTTTGTGTGTGTGTGTCACCTGATGAGCGGCTTCCTGTGTTTGTGTGTTTGTGTCACCTGTGATGACGGCTCCTGTGTGTGTGTGAGTGCGTTTCACCTGTGATGAGCGGCTCCCTGTGTGTGTGTGTCACTGTGTGAGTGCTCTGTGTGTGTGGGTGTGTCCACACTGTGATGGCGCTCCTGTGTGATGTCGTGTGTGTGTCACCGTTGATGCCGCGGCTCCCGTGTTTTGTGTGTGTGTATCACCTGTTCAATGAGGCGGCTCCTGTGTGTGTGTGTGTCCACCTGTGATGAGCGGCTCCTGTGTGTGTGCGTGTGTGTGTCACCTGTGATGAGCGGCTCCTGTGAGTGTGTGTGTGTTCACTGTGATGCAGCGGACCCCTCCGTTGTGGTGTGTGTCAGCATGTATGAGCGTCTCCGGTGTGTGGGTGTGGTGTGTGTGTGCTGTGTGTTGTGTGTCACCTTTGATGAGCGGCTCCTGTGTGTGTGTCACCTGTATATCTGCCTCCTTGTGTGTGTGTGTGTGTGTCACCTGTGATGAGCGGCTCCTGTTTGTGGGTGGTGTCACCTGTGATGAGCGGACTCCTGTGGATGTGTGTCAGCTTTATGAGGAACGGCTCCTGTGGCGTTGTGGTGTGTTTGATCACCTTTGATGAGCGGCTCCTTTGTAGTGTGTGTAGTGTGTCACCTGTGATGAGGCGGCTACACACACATGTGGTGTGTGTGTCAACCTGTATGAGCGGACTCCTGTGTGTTTGTGATGTCACCTGTGATGAACTGACTCCTGTTGTGTGGTGTGTGCACCTGTGATGAGAGCGGCTCCTGTGTGGTGTGGTCACCTGGATTATGCGGGCTCCTGTGTGTGTGCGTTTGTTTGTCACCTGTGATGAGCGGCTCCTTGTGTTTGCGTGTTGTGTCACCTGTTATGAGCGGCCCGGGTGTGTGTGCCGATGTGTGGTTCACACCTGATGATGAGCGTCTCCATTGTTGATTTGTGTGGTGTGTCCCACCTTGAATGAGGCGTGCATGTCCTGTGTGTGTGTGTGTGTCCACCTTAGGACATGAGCGGCTCCTGTGTTCTGGTGTGTGTGTTCACCTGTGAGTGAGCGCTCCTGTGTGGTGTGTGTGTGTGTCCCCGTGAGATCGGCTCCTGTGTGTGTGTGTGGTGCACCTGTGATGAGCGGCTCCTGTGTGTGTGTGTGTGTGTCACTGTGATGAGCGTACTCCTTGTGTGTGTGTGTCACCATGTGATGAGCGGCTCCTGTTGCTGTGTGTGTGGGGTCAACTGTGATGAGCGGCATCGTTTTGTTTGTGGTGCACCTGTGATATCGGCTCCTGGGTGTTGTGTGCACTGTGCATGACAACACAGACGTTCCGCAAACCTTCATCAACATAGTAGCCTACACAATATATACTGTAACAATACACACACACACCCCACACACCACCACAACACACACACACACACCCACACTCACCCTCACACACTCCACGCACACTCACACTCTCAGAAAAAAAAACACACACACACACAACCCCACACACACCACACACACACATCTCACTCACACACTCACACACCACACACAACACACACACACACACACTCTCACTCACACTCTCACACACACTCACTCTCTCTCACACTATCTCTCACACTCACACACGCTCACTCTCACACTCACACACACACAAAAACACAGCCACTCACCAGAACAGCTCGCACACTACACACACACCTCCTCTCACACAACACACACTCACCCATCTCACCAAAACTCACGTCACAACTCACACACACACAACTCTCACACACACTCAACACACTCACACACTCTCACACTCACACACACAAACACACGCTCCACCCTACCACGTCACACATCTCACACTCACATTCACACCCACCACCCTCACACACACTCAGTCTCACACTCACACACTCACACACACCACACACACACACACAACACACACCACACACACACACCACACACACCCCTCACTCACACTCTCCACACACACACACACACACACACCCTCACACACACTCACACTCACTCTCACACTCTCACTCACACACACGTACTCTCACTCACACACACACACACACACACACACCCACACACACACCACCACTCTCCCACTCACACCCAACACACTCACACACTCACACTCTCTGTCTCACTCACTCACTCACACACTCACGCACCCACACACACACCCACACACACAACACCCACCTCTCACACTCCCATTCACCCAACAACACACACACCATAGCACCGAACACACACACCACTCACACACACTCACACACCAACATATCACCCACACACACACACCAACCCACCACCCACACAACGACTCCACAAACACACCTCACACCACACACCTCACACACACCGTCACACAATCACACAACACACTAACACACACACTCTCACACTCACACACTCGCACACACACAAACACACACACACGCACACCCACACACACACTCTCACAACTCACACACACAACCACCCTCTTACACACACACACACATACACACATACTCTCACTCATTAAACACTCACTTTCACTCACTCCTCACTCACTCACACACACTCTCACAACCACACACACACTCACACACACACACAACACACACACTCTCACACACACACAAAAACACACACAAACACACACACACACACTCACCCACACTCACACACTCACACACACACACTCTCCTTGTGTGTGTGTGTGTGTGTCCCCTGTGATAAGCGGCTGCTTGTGTGGGTGGCACCTGTGATGAGTCGGCTCCTGTGTGGTGTGGTGTCCCACCTGTGTAGTGGCTCCTGTGTGTTTTTGTGTGTCACCTGGTGAGCGCTCCTGTGTGTGTGTGTGTGTGGGTCCCGTGGGGATGAGCGGCTCCTGTGTGTGGTGTGTGTGTGTGTCACCCGTGTATGAGCTGCTCCTGTTTTTGTGTGTGTCCCCTGGATTAGCGGCTCCTGTGTGTGTGTGTTTGTGTGTGTGTCACCTGTGATGAGCGGCTCCTGTGAGTGTGTTGTGTGGTGTGTGTTGTGTGTCACCTTGATGAGGGTCGGCTCTGTGTGTGTTGGTTTGTGTTTGTCACCTGTGTGAGTCGGCGCTGTGAGTGTGTGTGTGTGGTTTGTTTGTGTGTCCACCTGTTATGACGGCTTCTTGTTTGTGTGTTGTGTTTGTCCTGATTGAGCGGCGCCTGGGGGTGTTGGTGTGTGTCGCCCACATGTGTGAGCGGCTCCTGTGTTGTGGTGTGCACCTGTGATGACGTTCCTGTGAGTGGTGTGTGTGTGTGTGTGTGACACCGTGATGAGCGGCTACCCTGTGATGTGTATGTGTGTGTGTGATGTGTCACCTTTTAATAGACGGTCCTTGTGTGGTGTGTGTGTGTGTTGGTCCCTGTGATAATGCTCCTGGTAGGTGTGTGTGTGTGATGTGTGTTTGTGTCACCCTGTGATGATTGGCTCCTGTTTTGTTGTGTGCACCTGTGATGAGCGGCTCCTATGTGGTGTGTGTGTAGTGTGTGTGTGTGTGTGTCCACCTTGATTGAGTGGCTCCTGTGTGTGTGTGTGTCACCTTTGGAATGATTGGCTCCTGTTTGTTTGTGTGTGTGTGTGTGTGTGTGGCACCTGGATGAGGCGGCCCTGTGGGGGTGTGTGGTTTGTATGTGTGTCACCTGTGATGAGGCCCCTGTGATGATGTGTTTGTGTTGTGGTGTGTGTCACCTGTGAATGAGTGGCTCCCGCTTTGTGTGTGTGTGGTGTGTCCCTGTGATGAGCGGCTCCTGTTGGTGGGGTGTGTGTGTGTGTCACCAGTGATGAGTGCCCCTGTTTGGTGTGTGTGGTGTCAACTGTGATGACGGCTCCTGGATGTGTGTGTGTGTGTCCACCTGTGAGGAGTTGCTCCTTGTGGTGTTGTGTGTTTGTCACCTGTGTAGCGGCTCCTGTGGTGTGTGTGTTTTGTGTGTTTGTCACTTTGATGAGGCCGCTCCTGTGAGTGATGTGGTGTGTGTGTGTGGTGTCACCTGTGATGACGGCTCCTGTGTGTGTGGGTGTGTTTGTGTCTACCTGTGATGAGTGGCTCTTGTGTAGTGTTTTACACCTGTGGATGAGCGGCTCCGTTATGTTTGTGTGTGTGTGTGTGTGTGTGTGTGTGTGTGGTCACGCTGTGATGAGTGGCTCCTGGTGGTGTGATGCTGTGTGTGTGTGTGTGGGTGATGTGTGTGTCGACCTGTGATGAGCGCTCCTTGTTGTTTTCCATCCAGTGATGCGCGTGAGTCTGGATGAGAGCCACCTCACCAGACTGACATATTCAGATGAGCTGAAGCCCCGCCCACACGCCGCCCGCAGACACGCCTCCTCCGCCAGCGGCCCGTCATACCTGAGCAGCAGCACAGATTCAGACCGGAGGTGACGTCACACACACTCCAACACCTCACGTGCTCATATCAGCAGCAGGATTCATCATTACAGACAGGCTTTCTGAAGCCAACACTTGAAGACGTGTAGAAACATCAGAATAAATGAAACAGAATATATCAACATGGCTTCTAAACGTAAATGTCTAGTATTCGCAACATTTTGAAGCTTTAAAATACAACTTACCAACAACAATTACTTTCTACAATTTTACAAAATAAATAAATGCATAAAAATGAAACAATATCTCTGCTCCCAAAAAAATGCAACTTCATTCAAAGTGAAATCAAGTTTTCGACAGATATCTGCTCTTACTGAGGATTTCTGCCCTCAGCATTTACTGTCAACACTTCACACACGCAAGACTTTCTGCTCTGATTGAAAATCTGTTCTGAGTGTGTGTGTGTGTGTGTGTGGTGATGTGTGTGTGTGTGTGTGTTATATGTGTTATACACATCTCACAATCACACATTTATATGCTCTTTAAACCAGCTGCTGCTTACCCGACCTGATCCAGGACGTCAAGTATATCGCTCTCCATCCTCAGCACATTCACATATGATTAAATTAATGACTTTAATAACACTGATCACACTAATAAAGGTTAATATTTCATTTAAAAAGCCGAAATAAATTCATCCAGACGCGCGTCTCCAGCAGTGCGCCGCTCAAATCAGACCGACGAGAAACACAACAACACCAGCGTTCCGCTAAACCTTCATTTCAACATCAGTAGCCTACACAATATATACTGTATACAATTACACACACACACACACACACACTCCACCCCACACACTCCCCTCACACTCTCACACACCCACACACACACACACACCACACTCACACACACACACTCACACACACTATCTCTCTCTCTCTCACTCTCACTCACTCACACTCACTCGCTCACATTCTCACACACACACACCCACACACACCACCACACCACAACACACACACACACACACACACTCTCACACACACACACACACACACACACACACACTCACACACACACACACTCACACACTCACACTCACACTCACACGCTCACACTCACACTCACACTAACACACAGTCTCTCTCTCACACACACTCTCACTCACCCACACACACACACACTCACACACATACTCTCACACTCACACACACACACTCTCACTCTCTCACACTCACACTCACACACACTCTCACACACATACATTCTCACACTCACACACTCTCACACTCACACACACACCCACTCTCACACCCACCCACTCCACTCTCACACTCACTCACACTCCCGACACAACAACCACCACACTTCTCACTCACAAATCTCACACCTCTCACACACACACACTGTCTCTCTCACACACACACACACACTGTATTACCATTGGTGCATTCTCACACACACACACACACACCACACTCCACACACACACACACACACACACACACACCTCTCACACACACACACTCCACTCACACTCTCACACACACACATCACACACACACACCACACACACACACACATACACACTCTCTCTCTCACTCACACACCACACACACACACTCACACTCAACACTCACACGCTCACACACACACACACACACACCCACACACACACACAACACACACTCTCACTCGACACACTCACACACACACCACACACACACACACTCTCACACTCAACACACACACACCACACACTACCCACACTCCTCACACTCACACACTTCACGCTCCCACACACACCTCACACACCTCACACACCACACACACACACACTCACCACTCTCACACTCACACACACACTCTCACACACACACACTCACCCCTCACACACACACACACACACACACACACTCTCTCACACACACTTCACACACTCTCACACTCACACACACAAACACAAACTCACACTCACACTCACACACTCCTTCCACACACACACTCACAGTCTCACTCTCACACACACACTCACACCCACACACCCACACACACACCACACACACACTCTCACACACACACTCACACCCACACACTCACACTCTCACTCTCACACTCACACACACACACACACAGTCTCACACCCACACACACACACACACCACTCACACACTCTCTCACACACACAAACAAACACGCACACACACACAAACAAACACACTCCTCACAGCACACACACCCACTCTCCACACAAGAAAAGAAACCCCCCACCACAACACCACAACACACTCTCACACTCACCACGCTCACTGCTCACCACACCAACACACACACTCTTCACACTCACACCACACCCACACACACCACTAATCACACTCACAACACCACACACCTCTCCACTCACGAGCTGCAAACACTCACCCTCTCACTCAGCGAGCACCACACAGGACCTCCCTTCACACACACTCTCACACACACACACTCTCTCACCCACACACACACACACTCTCACACGCACTGACAGGGCACAACTCAACACACACACCACAACACACCTCTCACACACACACACCACACTCTCACACTCACACACTCACCACCACACACACACACCACACTCACACTCACACACACACACTCACACACAAACACATTCTCTCTCTCTCTCACACACACACCACACACACACTCTCACACACACACTCTCATTCTCACACTCTCACACTCACACTCTCACTCACACACACACTCACTCTCACGGGTCGGGGCACGACACTCACACACACACACTCACACACACACACACTCACACACACACTCACACACACACAACACACACACACACTCTCACACACAGACACACACACACACGTCTCACACACAGCACACAGCAGCGCACACACACACTCTCACGAGGCTGTCGGCACACACTCGCGCACACACAACACTCTCACTCTCACCCCACACTCACACACACACACACACACACACACACACTCTCACACACACACACACACACACACACACTCTCACACACACACTCTCACACACACACACTCTCACACACACACCCACACACACACACACTGGTTGGTGGAGATCCATTCAAAATATACCGTATTGTAAGCATACCGCAGACAATCTACTGTAATGATCTTAAGACACTAAAACAGTAAGAAAAGGACATTTTCAGAGTCTGTGCTGTTTTTAATGACAGTAATGGGTCATGACAATTATTAAATGCTATTTGTCATCATAATCTTGTATTTCATATAAACACAAGTTATTCTTCACTAAATGTCTAAGTATCACCTGAGGATGATAAAGATGTTCAGTATGGTTCATTATTCAATATAAACACTCATTCTATAATCACACAGACATTGAAGCATGTTCAGAGCACCCTGATGTGCTAACACGAGCAATAACTCTTCTTAATCAAATCTGATGTGCATTCTGCTCAGAGTCCTTCCATAAGAAATAGTTCAGAAACTTCAGTCATTCAAAACCGATTGCTGATCATTTTTCTGTGGAAATCTTTCTCATATCATTTCTAGAGATAATGCCAAGCTCCAAGACGCACAAAAACACTTGTTTGTGATTTAGAAAGCATGTAAAAGTGACTTCTTACAGACACAGATCTGTAGCAGAGCTCTTGCAGACGCACCTGTGCTCTCTGAAGCGTCCGAGTAACTCACATTCTGAAGGAAGCACCTGCTTCTCAAGCCCTGGAGATCTTCCTGGCTTGTGATGAGCTGCAGTGGGACTCCAGCTGATTCTGCTTCTTCAGCTGAGCTTAGTTTGCCTTCTCTCTCACGGAAGACTGCTGGATTCGGCTCCTGATTGGAGTTTGCACTCCAGACGGACTCATACTGACTCTAATCCAGATGCTTATCAACTTTGGGTTTTTTCAAAAACACGTTTAAGACATTTCAAATGGCTTTATCTGTAGATTTGATTGTTTTACCCTCATCCCATCCAAACCTTTCACTTTAAAATATGAAAATACATCATGTAAATATACATTATTACATGTGTACACCTATGATAATCTAACAAGACTGAAATAAACCATTCAGTTATTGTGGGGACATTATATTAAAGGAATACTTAAGGCAACAAGTAACATTAGCTGATCATAAATGACATGAATGTAATGACAAGACTGAAGTTTTAAACCAAAGTCAAATTAGATTTAAGCTTCAATGTCAAACAGCTTCTATTTGATTTGATACGAGGTGCTGGTAGACTCTCAAACTGTAGTGCGTTACTGAGCAAAGAGAAAGAAAATATGTTCCTCTATTTGTTTGCATTAAACATTACACCAGGGTTTCCCAAACTGGGCTTCCTGGAAGAACTGCAGTGGGTTTGTGAGTCGATAAAAAGCTAAGAATTAGTTAAATTATAAAAATAAAAAAGATCAAAATAAAACACCTGAGCACTAAAAACAGAGTTTATCTGTTTACATGCATGTCATTGTGACCATTAACCAACAGCAGAGAACTGTGAACATGCACTTGGAATAAATTACTGAAATATTAATTTCAAGTAAATATTTTATTGTAAGGGGTTTGGCTGGCCAAGACGTTTGTGAATCACTGCATTATATGAACAAGCATACAGATAGAAAATAGATACAGAAGAACTTTGCCTGTTGAATATTAAAAACAAATGAACAAACACAAAATCTCCAGGTCTGCATGCAGATCAGCTGTTGCTGCTCATCTCCAGCCTGGATCTTCTCTCCACTTTCCCTAACTGCAGATTCAGTTAGTAGATTTGTCAGTATTAATATTTCTATACTTAGATCAAACTGTAACACCGTGTGTCCCAACCAGACACGACGCGATACAAAGTATCTTTTCCGTGTAGTTTGTGTCCTAACCACCGCCGCAGCGACACGTGACGATAAACCACACGGGATTCTATTCTGTTCTTACAGGAACAACATACAAAATATGACAGCGATAATCTCAGTGCTCGAATTGTGTCAAAGCTCTTGGGGGTCCCCCTAACCAACCCCCCACCCCCTTCACAAAGAAACAAACTATATACAAAAATACAATTTGATATAGCCTACATATGATGCATATTTTTGTCTTGTCCTCGTTATCATTGAGAAAACCTAATTCTAAGATAAAAGATTGTTTTACGATGATCAGTGAATTAGGTGTACCAAACAATCACGAGCAAAGAAGAATTAAATTCTAGCCTAGTGGTTGCGATGTTGAAACAAAAAATGCATCTTCTATATTTTGTTGGGATTTTATCAATAATGATCGACACTCAGACGATATTTTGCTGAGTGTGTTGCGCTGCAGGACTGTCTTGGACAGCTGACTCTGTGTGGTGGTCAGTTCACAGCAGTGACAGAAATTAATCTTTTCCAAGTTTAAAAATGATGTTTACCCTTATGGCCATTTTTTTATCTTTGTAAAGCCATTTTTTCTAGAAGTGTGTCAAATTCTTACATTTAATCAATAAAGTCAATAACAATATTAAGACATTTGGGCCTCTTACCAAACAAATAAAATCATTATCAACAAAATTCATGCAATGCAGAGAAGACACAGAAGCTGCATCTGAAGAGGCATTTAGATGCATATACACACTGTTTAATGCAAGGCATGAATGCTTTAACCTGCAGTTACACATGCATAAATAATGTTTTGATATTGTAATCTTAAAACATTGAATACTGATATTTAAAATGATTAAAAAAATACATATATAAAAAGGTACTTTAAAATGTGAAATTAAAACCGCCAGTAGGTGGCAGCAAGTCACTGTTAATAAGTGAGTCGATAATTGCGATTGAACCGAATCATTTAAATGGTTGATTCATTCAGGAACGAGACGCAAACCAGTGCTGCTTTGTTTGGAACCATTTTTGTTGGCGAAATAGAGCAAAAACTAGGCAATAGGGTGTCTAAAACGTAAGTCTCTTAATATTAACTTCTTGTCTATTGAACTGTTGTATAAAAATCAATATCACATTTGTGATTTTTTGGAAAAAAATGGCACTCTGTGATATTGATCAGCTATATGCAATGATATAAATATATAAATTTTCTGCCCCCATATCTTGCATTTTGGGAGCATTCTAAATGCATTTTATTATATTGAATCATGTGAAAGAACACACTCTAAATGAGCATTCAGTCTAGCTAGTGTTTAAGCACTCATAACTCCTCTTATAATCAATGAAGCTGTCCATGCACGGTATGATAAATTAATCTCTAACTTACATCGTAGTACATCTGCACTTAGTTGTTTATGATGAGGGAATTCGCGAGTTTCAGTCTGAAAAAAAAACTCTGGAGTTTCAGCGATGACTGATCTGAAGGCCTCTGATTGGCTACTGCATTCCTAAGCTCAACAGAATCGTGTGTGATTGGTTACAATGAGCAACGCTGTAAAAATAGAATATGATGTAACACAAGCAGGTCTAAATTGAATACAGCAATCAAAACTTAATTTTATTGAAAAACCAGGGGACCCCCTCAAGTATATTTTTTGGGGTGTTATGGGGGGTCCCTTAATGATTATCCCCCCCAGCCCCCCTCATTTCCAACACTCCTCAGATAATGATTGTGTGCTTTATTCAATGTTAAAAGTGTCTAATGTGAGTTTGAATATTATTTTGCTTTATCTTTATAGCCATAGCGAAAGCAACAATAGATATTTTACCTCAGATCTTGAAAATAAATTAAAGCAAACTGTGAACTCACTGCAAACCCACGTGTAGTCATAAGATATCAGGCACTCATCACCATCAATACTGATCATTTGAGCTTTGTGTCAGTACGTCAGAAACAGAAGGAGTCAGCAGTTTACTGTCGGGGATTTGTCGTGTCGCGCCGCATCCAAGACAGCATCACTGATTATAATGGGTTCTATTGTATTGTATTGTGTCCGGTGTAGACGCGATGTAAGTTAATGTAGCTTTCTGATGCGGTGTTTGAATTTTCATGCCACATTATTTGAAATTAGCGCGGGCCATACTTTTTTCTCTTACGGGCCGGATGTGGCCCGCTGGCCGCCTATTGAGGAACCCTGCTCGATGATAACAGCATCTGATGAAAGCATTTATTTAAGATTGCATTTTAAATGTTGAATATATATTTTGCATGTTTGTCTGTGGCTCTCTACAACACACACCCTAACAGAAAAACAACAACAAAAACACATGCTTTCTTTATTATACACAGTTTTTCTCAAATGAAAACATCCCTTTAGCTCATTACTGGATTCACGTTTGTTCCTGAAATACGGTATAGAAGTGAGAATACACACAAACACACACACACACAACACTCTCTCTCTCACACACACACACAAACACAAACTCACACTCACACTCACACACACACACACACACTCTGTCTCTCTCTCTCACACACACACACCACACACTCTCTCACTCACTCACACACACACACTCTCTCTCTCTCACACTCACACACACTCTCTCTCCCTCTCTCACACACACACTCACTCACTCTCTCTCACACACAAACACACACACACCCACCACACACACACTCTCTCTCTCTCACACACCACCTCTCTCTCTCTCACACACCCACGCTCTCTCTCTCTCACACACACACACAGTTTCTCTCTCTCTCTCTCTCACACACACCACACACACTCTCTCTCTCTCTCTCTCTCTTTTTCACACACACACACACACACACTCCATTCTCTCCTCCTCTCTCACACACACACACTCTCTATCTCTCTCACAACACACACACAACAGCACACCCTCTTCTCTCTTCTCACACACGACACACACACACCACACTCTCGCTCCCTCTCTCTCTCCACACACACATCCTCGCTCTCTCCCACACACACACACACACACACTCTCTCTCACACACACACACACAAACACATAAACACACACACACACACACCACCACAACAACACACACACACACACACACTCTCTCCTCTCTCACACACACACACACACACACACTCTCTCACACACACACACACACTCTCTCTCTCTCTCTCTCACACACACACACACACTCTCTCTCTCGTCTGTCTCCCACACACACACACACACACACTCTCTCTCTCTCATCACACACACACACACACACACACGCCTCTCTCTCTCTCTCCCAAACACACACACAACACACACTCTCTCTCTCTCTCTCTCCCTCTTTCTCTCACACACACACACCCACACACACACTCTCTTCCTCTCACCACCCAACACACCCCACACCACACTCTCTCATCTCTCTCTCACACCAACACCACACACACACACACAACACACACACACACACACACACCTCTCTCTCTCACACACACACACACACACACACACACACAAACAAACACCGCACTATTTTAAATTCTCATTTTATTTTTGATGGTAATGTTAATTGATGTAATAAGTGTATGGTGTAACATAAAAACAGTTACAAACATCTGTATGCATATTTACATTGTATATTTATGAAAGTAACAAGCTACATCTGTATACAGAAAATACATCTATGACATGAGTTACTGAACTATAAATATTACATCATATATTTAGTATTTTCAAACCATGATAGAAATAGCTAGACATAGATATAAAGCGACAGAAGCAGATCGTGAGCGTTACGGGCGAGTCTACAGCGGATGTGAGGCACTTTATCAGATGGAGGAGAATGAAGCCGATGGCACTAAAACTAAACGAGTTCACAGGCTCAGAAACCACTGCTATACTGCATAATCAAGAACACGAGCACACGACTACAGGACGCCTTTACACGGGCAATTCATAACCGAGAAAATGCGCACACTATGTTATGCATTCCAGAGTCATATTTCCATGAATAGAGAAGAACACGAATAAAAAAATAAAACAGTAGCAGCACCTGATTAAACTGGTAGTCACATGAACGCAATGTTACACGCGAAAGCGTTGCATAATCTGCGAGGAACCGTAGAAATCCAGATTCGCCTCCAGCCGGTTCTCCACAGACGCCAACGATTCACCAGAAGAAGCAACACAAAAGCGCGGCGAGGGTTAAACCATACTGGAGAACTAGATTAACAGTCATCCGATTAAATCTTGCGATGCGGTTAGTGATTGTTTCTAGCAGCTTCATAAGACGAGCTTCAAAAACGCTTGTTCCGCGCACCATTTACTGTCATCGTTCGGCAATACAAAACTAGAGAGAATCTCCATTAAAACCTCAGAAGTCATTTCCGTCGTCTCCACTACTTTTCAATGTGAAACAATATTCAAATGTGACTTATGTACATAATGCTGTGAAATCAAACCACGATACGTACCGTCACTGTGGGAATAGTGTTGATATGTACAGCCGGAGGTCCGAGCATCTCGTGGAAATACTTGCATAGAAAGTAAACCGTCTTTCTTTCCCACAACACTGACAGATCATCTTTGCACAAAACATCTGATTATTAGTCAAAACAAGATTCGGCATCAACATAAACAGCTTTAAACATGCATGTAAAATAAACACTTATATTCCACCTTGAGAATAATGTCCTGCGTGTTGGATGTTGTTCAGCGTTTTAAACCGTCTGCGGTTAAAGTCAGAAAGGAGCTTCTGGGATTATAATAAGTGCCCGCTGGATTGAAAGCATCAGCGCTTTAGGAAATGTGCGTCCCGAACACAATGCAGGAGCAAAACAAGAGCACAAGAGTCTGTACCTTAGTGCATCAGTACCGTCTAGTACTGATAGCGTCAAAAAGAAAAGGCCACGGTTAATAACTGCACGAAAAAGCCAAGAGCGGAAATCCCTTCAGTGTACATGTGTTAGATCTCTGTACAAGACACGATAGTATTATTATTTCTTCACATAGTTACACGCGACATGTTGCTCCAGGAGTGCGCTTCCTCCTCATGTCGGTGCGGCGAGGACGTTCCTCCTCACGTCAGGAGCTCCTCCGCTCAGCTCCATCAACGTTTGCGCTCGGCCGCTCTCTCCACAAGCTCCAGTCAAGCGGTGAGTGACGCTTCGCCCGTCTCGGGCCAATGAAAACAGCGCTCAGCCCGCAGCCTTGTGCTTTCCTCCACAGCAGCGACAGGCCTCTCCGCAGTGGTGGCAGGCGCGCAGCGGCGGGTAGCAGCACATGCAGGGCGCCAGCAAAGAAAGACCCAGCAGCGCCAGCCAGCGCACACAAAAATGCTCCTCGCTGATGTCGCAGGAGCATGGGTCCGAGAAGTCTCCCTCCGAGTCGGACATGCAGTGGTACAGCATGCTCTCGGCACACAGCATGCAGCTCACCTTGTAGATGCACTGCTTGATGGGGTCGGGCGCATCGGGGCACTGACCCCGCCGGTTGTCCTCATGGTTGAACATCTCGCGGCAGTAGATGCAGCGCGAGCGCTCGCCATCCTCTCGCCGCCTGCGGGATGCCTTGCACTTGCCGAGGACCGGCTGCTGTGTCTTGACGGAGTCCTTGCCGCCGATGTGCTGCTCCGGGCCCTCGCCGTACAGGTACTCGCACTTCTTGCC
Organism: Sinocyclocheilus anophthalmus; assembly: GCA_018155175.1. Lineage (NCBI taxonomy): Eukaryota > Metazoa > Chordata > Actinopteri > Cypriniformes > Cyprinidae > Sinocyclocheilus > Sinocyclocheilus anophthalmus. The sequence continues at coordinate 63,152 of JADLZN010010287.1, forward strand.
ATCCAGCTTGGAGAAGGCGGCGGAGGCGTCGGGCTCCTCGCGCTCTGGGTTCTGCTTCCACAACACCGGGTGCCGGTAGTCCTCATAGCCTCGGATGAGGACGTCCTTCCGCGGGTTGATGCGGACAATCTCCTCGTCATCCATGTGAAAGCTCACGTGACGCCTGGTGTTGAAGGAAACCTGCAAAGCAGTGACACAGAAAACATGTCAAAAGACCATGAACATCAACAAGCCTGACAACCATCTGAATTGTGGCGTCATCCTGTAGTCAGTGGGTTTTTGGTCCATGTTTAACACAAGCTCAAGAAAAAAGTGTAATACTCACTCTACAAACATAAATAAAATCAGATTTTTTTCCCAACTTCAAGTCCTTCACCTGACCTGCTGGCTGAAAATGTCATTGTTTTTGAAGAAATAAAGCTAAAGCTACAATTGTAGAGTGAGTCTTGCACTTTTCTTCTAGAGTTGAAATTTTTAGATTTTTTTTAAATATTGAACCTCTTATATAATTGGTTGAGCACGTGCTATTCAATTTTGGTGCACATTTATTCTACGGCATATTTTTAGCTTTCTTTTGTCTTGGGAAAAAAAACTGTTTGCTAAGTGTGTAAATAGGACTACAGAGGTTCTCTTTCGGTTGACTCGCTCAACATCTCATTATGGGAAATGCCTCTTGCGTGGCCATCCATGAAGCCCTGTACCATCACGCCCATCAGGCCCACGCTCTCGGGAAGCCCCACCCCTTCCTATTTAAACAGCAGCACTGGCTCAGTATGGCATCCTACATCTCTTCACTCACGGCATCCAAGCTACGAGCCCTTGTTTTCAGTGCACTTAGTGTTACTTCGGCAAGACTAAACTGTCCGAAAGACAAGTGACCACTTGTTGTAGGGCGTCAAGCTATCTAAGAACATTAAGTGTATTGAATTGCTTTACCAAGCCCATGAAGTGGATAAAATCAACTTATCAGTTGAATTATGGCTTCTTCCATGAAGTCAAACAAGTCTACAGCACCCTTTCGACCTTGTCCTGGGGGATGTGGATTCACTATTGCAGCTAAGGATCTGGATGTGGTATGCCCGGCGTGTCTGCAAGCACCGATCTCTTGTAATCAATGCAGCAAACTGTCCCAGGGTGCTGCGCAGGAGAGCGTTGTGCAGCATGTGTGTAGCGATCCTATACAAGGGAGAGATACAACAGCATCCCTGCAGGAAATGGAATATCCCATGCCGACGACGAGTTGGGCTGACCAGCTTATTCCTTTGGATGAGCTGGGGGGACCGGTCACTTTCGAGAAGGAAATTCAGTCATTCCCTAAATTCCTACTGGAAGATGATTCAGTTTCCATCACAGCCTCGGGGGATATATCAGATGATGGCGAGGAGGAGGATGACGAAGACCCGTTTGCTCCTCGAACGGAGTCCCCTGGTTACCAGCCAGGGGTAGAAGAACAGCAAACGGCAGCAGAGGGTACAACTCTGCATAAGGTTTGCCGATGAGAGTCGAGTAGACTGGGCATTGATTGGCCATCTGCTCTCCCTGCTGCAAAATGCTCGAGGCTAGATAGGAAGTTCCTTGATCCTACTACCTCAACAGTTCATCAGGCATTTCCACCTTCCCAGGACTGTATGGATGATCTGATGAAATATTGGGAAAGACCACTGTCATCTAGAGTTCCAGTATATGGGTTTTCCCCGCTGGACATGCAGGAGATGGGCTGGTCTCACATGCCATCAATGGAGGCAACACTGGCAGGCCATCTGGATCCCCGATCGGCGGTCGGTTATCCACGATCGCACCTAAGCTGCCTCAAAGATCTGATCGTTTCTCTGCATCGATTTTAGAGAAGATTTATAAATCTTCAACTCAGACGGGATGTGCTACTAACGCGATCACTCTTCTGTTGGCTTACACTGCCGAACTGGAGGAGGAGATGACAGGGGCCTTGTCGCAAGGAAAGGACATCACTGAGCTGTGGACCGAGATTCGCACGGTAACGGATCTCATATTGCGCTCCTCAAGATGCCTGGCTCAGTCCACAGGAAGAACGGTGGGTCTGGCGGTAGTTGGGCAGAGAGCACTCTGGCTGAATTTTTCCACCATGGGGGAAAAATATAAGACCCACTTCCTTGATCAGCCAGTAGATCCTAAAGGCCTGTTCAGGCCGGCTGTTGTAATGATGCAGCAGCAATTCGAGGCAAAGAGAAGGGAACAAGAAGCCTTCAGGTCGTTTGTGCCATGTAGAGCCCCTATGAAACAACAAACATCATGTCGTCCTGTTTATACACAATATAGTGTATAGGGCCGAGGAGGGGAAGTACATCCTCATGGGTGGTTGTTCCATATGATCAAGATAAACAATCTCCCTCTTGGCAGCAGAAATCCTTCGCTCAAGCAGCAGTGGCAGCAGCCCCGCCACTCCCCCTCCGACTGCGAGGGGAAGAAAGAAGAAACAGGCGGTTTAGCGATCTGTTTCTCACATTGTCTCCGCAAATCCCCCGGAGTACAATGAGTACACCACACATACCCTGGGGTCAAGTAGAGAATGTCAAGAAGCACCATCACACACCTGTTTCCCCTGTGTTGTTGAATCAAATAAAGCAGACTGTTTATGCACAAGAACATTGTGTGGTCTCTTGTTCTTTCCGTTTTCTAAATTCAAACAAGTCTCTTATACAAATGAAAAGAGATTGTTTAAGTCACATTACGGTGTTACACAGGCATCCTGTACAAACTGTATTGTTGAAAACACCTGTAATGCAAGTAGAAAGTCTACAGCAGTTCCAGGTTTCGCCACGTTTGAACGAGGTGCTAGATTTCAGAATCAGAAGAAGAATGAGCTTTATCAATACACCTAGACCAGGGGTGGCGAACTCCAGTCCTGGAGAGCCGCAGCCCTGCAGAGTTCAGCTCCAACCCTAATTAAAACTCACCTGCCTGTAGCTTCCTAGTAACCGTTCAGACCTTGATTAGCTTGTTCAGGTGTGTTTGATTAGGGTTGAAGCAAAACTCTGCAGGGCTGCGGCTCTCCAGGACCGACATTTCGCCCCCCCTGACCTAGACAATTGGGTAAAATGCACAGATTCTCAGTGGTTACTCAGCACGATTCAAAAGGTGTACAGACTGCAATCTGCGAGAAGACCTCCAGGGTTCTCGAGAATAAAACAGTCAAGAGTGCAGGCAGAGAATGCAAACATTTTGAAGGAAGAGATAAATTCTCTCCTTCTCAAGGAAGCAATTCAGGGAGTACCAGCAGAAGAATCAAAGAAGGGATTCTTCAGCCAGTATTTTCTAATCCCAAAGAAAGGGGGAGGCATTCTGCCTATTTTGGACCGCAGAACTTTAAACAAACACCTGAGAAAATACAAATTCAGAATGTTGACACACAAATCCCTGCTCCATTCTATTCAAAGAGGAGACTGGTTCACCTCAATAGATCTGAAAGATGCTTATTTCCATATTCAGATCCATCCTCAGCACAGACAATTCCTAAGGTTTGCTTTCCAGGGTAAGATACAGTGGTGTGAAAAAGTGTTGGCCCCCTTCCTGATTTCTTATTTTTTTGCATGTTTGTCACACTTTAATGTTTCAGATCATCAAACAAATTTAAATATTAGTCAAAGATAACACAAGTAAACACAACATGCAGTTTTTAAATGAAGGTTTTTATTATTAAGCGAAAACAAAATCCAAAACTACATGGCCCTGTGTGAAGAAGTGTTTGCCCCCCCTGTTAAAACTGTGGTTTATCACACCTGAGTTCAATTTCTCTAGCCACACCCAGGCCTGATTACTGCCACACCTGTTCGCAATCAAGAAATCTCTTAAATAGGACCTGCCTGACAAAGTGAAGTAGACCAAAAGATCCTCAAAAGCTAGACATCATGCCGAGATCCAAAGAAATTCAGAAACAAATGAGAAAGAAAGTAATTGAGATCTTTCAGTCTGGAAAAGGTTATAAAGCCATTTCTAAAGCTTTGGGACTCCAGCGAACCACAGTGAGAGCCATTATTCACAAATGGCAAAAACATGGAACAGTGGAGAACCTTCCCAGGAGTGGCCGGCCGACCAAAATTACCCCAAGAGCACAGCGACGACTCATCCAAGAGGTCACAAAAGACCCCACAACAACATCCAAAGAACTGCAGGCCTCACTTGCCTCAGTTAAGGTCAGTGTTCATGACTCCACCATAAGAAAGAGACAAAAATGGTCTGCATGGCAGAGTTCCAAGACGAAAACCGCTGCTGAGCAAAAAGAACATAAAGGCTCGTCTCAGTTTTGCCAGAAAACATCTTGATGATCCCCAAGACTTTTAGGAAAATACGCTGTGGACTGACGAGACAAAAGTTGAACTTTTTGGAAGGTGTGTGTCCCATTACGTCTGGCGTAAAAAACTGCATTTCAGAAAAAGAACATCATAAAAACAGTAAAATATGGTGGTGGTAGTGTGATGGTCTGGGGCTGTTTTGCTGCTTCAGGACCTGGAAGACTTGCTGTGATAAATGGAACCATGAATTCTGCTGTTTACCAAAAAATCCTGAAGGAGAATGTCCCGTTATCTCGCCCCCCACCCACCGTAGTGACCTCAAGCTGATGCAAGCTTGGGTTCTGCAGCAGGACAATGATCTAAAACACACCAGCAGGTCCACCTCTGAATGGCTGAAGAAAAACTAAATGAAGACTTTGGAGTGGCCTAGTAAAAGTCCTGACCTGAATCCTATTGAGATGATGTGGCAAGACCTTAAAAAGGCGGTTCATGATCCAATGTGGCTGAATTACAACAATTCTGCATAGATGAGTGGACCAAAATTCCTCCACAGCGCTGTAACAGACTCATCGGAAGTTATCGCAAACGATTGATTGCAGTTGTTGCTGCTAAGGGTGGCCCAACCAGTTATTAGGTTTAGGGGGCAAACACTTTTTCACACAGGGTCATGTAGTTTTGGATTTTGTTTTCCCTTAATAATAAAAACCTTCATTTAAAAACTGCATCTTGTGTTCACTTGTGTTATCTTTTACTAATATTTAAATTTGTTTGATGATCTGAAATATTAAAGTGTGACAAACATGCAAAAAAATAAGAAATCAGGAAGGGGGCTAACACTTTTTCACACCACTGTATACGAGTTCAAGGTTTTACCGTTTGGCCTGTCTCTAGCACCCCGCATTTTCACAATTTGTGATTTTGTCAATAATATTTCTGAGTTTAAACCTAAACTCAGTATCTTACCGGGCAACCCTGTCAGAAGAGAGGAGGGAGAATTTAAGGAACTGCGTAGGTCAGTTTCATCTGGGGAAAACAGTCTCTTTTCAGCTGTGTCTGAGGTTGCTGGGCCTCATGGCTTCTGTCATAGCAGTAGTGCCTTTGGGGCTACTGTTCATGAAAGATTTTCAGAGATGGGTTGCTTCTCTGAAATTAAATCCCTCAAGACATTTACACAGAAAGGTGCGTGTCTCAGTCCAATGCCTAAAGGCACTGCTCATCTGGCAGGACAGGGAATTCTTGATGGAAGGAATGGCTATGGGAGTAGTCTCAAATCGCAAGGTGGTCACCACAGATGTGTCCTCACTGGGTTGGGGAGCGATAATGGAGGGACAACCTGTGAATGGGGTATGGACAGAATCAGTCAAAGTAATGCATATAAATGGTCTGGAACTCCTTGCAGTTTCTCTGGCCTTCAAACACTTCCTTCCGCAGATAAGAGGCTGTCATGTGTTAGTCAGATTAGACAACACAACAATGGTTGCCTATATAAACAGGCAAGGGGGAGTCCGATCGAGGAGTCTGCATGCCTTGGCAAAAAGAATATTGTTATGGAGCAGAAAGCACTTGCTGTCTCTCAGAGCGACACATGTGCCAAGCCAAATGAATATTGGGATGGATCTGTTGTCGAGGGGGAATACTCACCCGGTGGAATGGAGGCTCCACCCAGAGGTAGTTCAGGAAATATGGCGCAAATATGGTCAGGCAAGAGTGGATCTATTTGCCTCAGAGGAGAACACACATTGTCTCCTGTTCTTCTCACTAAAGGGGATGGATGCGCCACTAGGGATGGATGCATTAGCACATCCCTGGCCAGAGACCGTTATATGCTTTCCCACCGATAAGCCTTATCCTCGCCACACTGTCCAGAATCAGATCACAGAGTGTGAGGGTGCTCCTAATAACCCCGTTATGGCCAGGGAGGACATGGACAGCAAAGATAGTTCAACTGCTGTATTTGCATTCGTGGTGTCTTCCTCAGCGCAGAGATCTCCTCTCTCTGGCAGTGGGGAGGATTTTTCATCCACATCCAGAGAGGTGGAATCTTTGGGTCTAGCCCGTGAAAGGTCTAACCTGAATGCCCTGGGCCTGCCTCAGAATGTGATCTCCACCATACAGAGTGCTAGAGCAGACTTCACCAGATCTCTGTATGAGGCAAAATGGAAAGGGTTTGAGGCATCGTGTCAGGAAAGACAGAAGATACCATTTCTTTCATCATTGTCGGACATCTGATGCTAGAAGAAGGCAAAGTCTTCTCTACAATCAAAGTGTACCTGGCAGCCATTTCATTTTGCCACAAGGGATTTAACTATGAAACAGTAGGAAAGCATCCTATTGTAAGTAGATTTATGAAGGGTGTGTGCCTTCTGAGACCAATCACCAAACCTATGTTACCAGCATGGGATCTGTCCCTGGTCCTGGAAGCACTCAGGGTAGCCCTTTTTGAACCCTTGGAGCAGGCAGATTTGAAGATTGTCTCCTACAAGACAGCTTTACTGCTCGCCCTAACCTCTATGAAGTGGGTCGGAGAGTTACATGCATTATCTATCAACCCTGCATGTATCAGATTTACACAAAATTTTTCCAAGTTACTTTGCGCCCAAACCCAGCATTTGTGCCCAAGGTAATCAAGCCTGGCTACTCATTTATAGAGATAGAAATTCATGCTTTCCACCCTCCTCTCTCAAAGTCCCCAAGGAAAGGGGATCTGCAGCACTTATGTCCGATTAGGGCATTAAGGATTTACTTGGAGAAGACACAGGTTTTTAGACCATCTGAAAACCTCTTTGTGTGTTTTGCGAACCCTAAGAAGGGCCAGGCACATCTCACTGGATAGTAGAAGCTATAAAACTGGCAGATTCAGTCAGCTATTACCAGGAAACCTAAGAGCCCATTCTACAAGAAGAATGGCCACGTCTTGGGCGGTATTTAAGGGTATCTCCATGGAAGATGTGTGTGCGGCAGCCGACTGGGCTTCTCATACTTTTGTGAGATTTTACAAATTGGACGTGACAAAATCTGCTTTGGTACAGGCAATGAAGAAAAGGTAAAGGAGGATAGAAGACTCCTAAGTGCAATGAATAAGCTAGGGGATGCCCGAATATTGGGCGTTTTCTATATCCCATAGTGAGTTGTCGAGCGAGTCGACCGAAAGAGAATGTTGGGTTATGGTTATGACCTTGGTTCTCTGAGGGAGATGAGTGAGACATCTCACCAGAGGGCCCATTAATCTTATACTCGGAAGAGCTGTTAAGTATTCCATACTGCGCCAGCGCTGATGTTAAAATAAGGCGGGGTGGGGCTTCCCGAGAGCACGGGCCTGATGGGCGTGATTGTACAGGGCTTCATGGATGGACACGCAAGAGGTGTTTCCCATAGTGAGATGTCTCACTCATCTCCCTCAGAGAACCAAGGTTATAACCATTTCTGGGAAATTAAACATCAACACAGTGAACAGCTAAACATCGATTTACTAGTCTGTGTTCATAATCATGGTTTGGTAAACTATTCTAACTCAAACTTTCAAGGAAAATGTTCTTAAATAAAGACTGAAAGAGTTGGTGAAGCTTAATGATTGCAAGATGCCGACATGAACGTGGTGTCGCTTGTTTACATTTGGCTTTTTACTTCTGGCAATTGTATTTATGCTTCAAAATTCATGAAGGTTGTGTTAATTTGTGAAGATTATCATGATGGACAAAACATGTAAGAATCAGAAACTTTTGTTGGACAGAGAGTTTATTTTCTGCAATAATCTAAAAGCCAATGGAAAAAAAGTCCTGCTGGGTTTTGTGGAGGAAACCAGGGTGATGCAAATTTACAGTCTACAAAAATACACTGTAGCACTGTATTTAACTCAATTTTGGATAAGATATGAACTTCCAACACTTTGAGTATGAATACAGTAACTTGCGTGATGTGGTCTGATGTGTTTGTGTGTGTGTGTTGTACCTGTGGAGCAGAACCTGAAACTCAATTCTCACACATATACAATGACACCACGCACACACACACACACAACACAACCACACACACACACAACACACACAAACACACTCACTCACAAACAAACAAACAAACAAACAAAAAAAAAAAAAAAAAACACACACACACACACAACACACACACAATATACAACACACTCACACACACACACACATCACACATAAAAAAACCCCCCCCCCAAACCCATACACATACACATACCAGCCACTAAACACAATCTCACAACACACAAAAACACACACAAACACACACACACACACCACACACAAACAGACACACCACACACACACACACCACACACAACACTTGAGTATGAATACAGAACCGTACGTGATGTGGTGCGGTCTGATGTGCTGTGTGAGTGTGTTGTACCTGTGGGAAGGGCAGGAACCGCTGGCTGGCAGTAAGGCCTAGTCGAGGGCTGAGCTCGTACGCAGAGCTGCGGAAGGTTCGTGGACACGGACACCATGAGAAACAGAAGACGTATCTACCGGTTTTTGTATGTTACCGACAGACTGGTCTCCTGTCATCACCAGAACTCATGCATTAGATGACCTAATGTAAAAGCTGACCCAACATGGAAAATTGCCCTCAGCCATCCAACGATATAATGAGTGTGTTTTGTCATCAGATTTGGAGACATGGCAGTGGCCAGTGATATGGCGCAGTCAGAATGAGAGGCCAAACGGATTAAAAACATCACAAGTAATCCACAGCACTCCAGTACATCAGTTAAAATCTTGAGAAGACAAAAGCTGAAACAAAACCATCATCAAGACATTTTAACTTCAAACCGTTGCTAAAATATGAGTCCATAATCCATAAACGCTTCCTGGATTTGTCGATTCCTGTGGATTATTGTTTTTTTATCAGCTGTTTGGACTCTAATTGGGGCAGTCGTGGCCTAATGGATAAAGAGTCAGACTTGTAACCCAAAGGTCACGGGTTTGAGTCTCAGGTCTGGCAGGGATTGTTGATTGTAGGTGGGGGGAGTGAATGTACAGTGCTCTCTTTCACCCTCAATACTACTACTGAGGAGAGACCCTTGAGCAAGGCACCGAACCCCCAACTGCTCCCCGGGCGCCGCAGCAATTTGGCTGCTCACTGCTCCAGGTGTGTGTTCACGGTGTGTGTGTGTGTGTGTGTTCACTACTGTGTGTGTGCACTTGGGAGGGTTAAATGCAGAACACAAATTCTGAGTATGGGTCACCATACTTGGCCACACGCCACTTCACTCACTTCACTCACTCATTCTGACAGCACCCATTCACTGCAGAGGATCCATTGCTGAGACAGTGATGAAATCTCCAAATCTGATGAAGAAACAAACTCATCCTAATCTTGGATGACCTGAGGGTGAGCACATTTTCATTGTTGGGTGAACTATTCCTTTAACTCTTTCAGTAAAATGACAGAGTAATTGTATTGTAAATCTCCTATTGATGCGGTTCTGCTGTATGATTAATGAATCTTTCAAAGATGATTTTACACACATACATCAGCACTACAATCTAAATGACTGATGTTAAAAAGCTCCTGGGCATTAAATGCATCAACTGCAGAAATACATGTGAACCTGAGCAGAGACTGCTGGAACACACCAGCAGAGGGAGCTCTGAACCGGTGTGACGAGACGAGACACTCAAACACGCGTGAGTCACGTGTGTGACGCCTCTGACCGCAGCGATCACTGATGTTCACACGTACCGTACCGGACCCTCCACAAGAACCGGCCCATCGCGACATGATCTGACGGCCTCACACTCTTCACCTGTGTTTGACGCCTCACACACACATCAGCGCACCACGGCCTGTGCCACATGAAAGCAGCTGACGCGCTCACATTACAAGAAACAGAAAGAGGAAATATCACACTGACACTGAATAACACTGTGTGTGAGTGTGTGTCCAGGTCTGTTTAGAACAGTTTGCTCCAGTAATCAACGTCCTGCGGTTGCTAAGAGACGTTTCCTGTGACTTCAGTCTCCCATCTGAACTTCCCTCACACACAGACACTAACACACACACACAAACACATCACACCACACACACACACTCACACACTCACACTCACACACACACTCACACACACACACACACTCACACTCACACACACACTCACACACACGCACACAAGCACACAACACACCACTACACAAGCACACACGCATCACACTCACACACACCACCACACGCACTCACACTCACACAACACACGCACACCACTCACTCAACACCAAGCACACACTCACAAACAAGCACACTCACCACACGCGCACACCACACACACACTCGCACACGCAACACACTCACACACAAACACACTCGCACACACACACCTAAAAAAAACACACACACACACCCACTCGCACACTCACACACACACACTCACACTCTCACACGCACTCACACTCACACACACTTACACACACCGACACGCTCACACACACACATGCTCACACACGCATACACTCACACACGCATACACTCACACTCACACGCACATACATACACACACACACACACAAATGCTCAAACACACACTCACTCTCACTCACACACACGCGCACTCACACGCATACACACACTCACACGCATACACACACTCACACACACACACTCCCACACACAAATGCTCAAACACCACCCCCCCCCCACACACACTGTCACACACTCACACACACTCACACACAACACACACAACACACACACACAAACAATACAACACACACACAATACAACACACACAAACACACACTCAATCTCCAAACACACAATCACCACACACCTCACTGCTCTCCATCTGAATACAGAAAAGCAGATCTGCTGTCTGCGTGTGTTCTGATGGGTCCGGCTCAGACGTTCACACACACGACACATGCAACACTGAAATAACACGAGGATACGGCCACAAACGTCCAGCTGACGTGCACGTACACAGATCAGCTCCATGAACTCCCAGCATGCCCTGCGGCGGACAGCAGCTTTACTGTTACACAGAAGCAGAGAGTCGCTCACCTGCTGCTCTGACAGAAACACACGTGACTGACTGTGGCTCTGCATCACCATGGAGACACACTCGCCGCAACTCTCCTGCTGCCTAGCAACAGGCGTGTGATTGGGCCTGATCACGGCTGATCTCCACGGCAAAGGACACGCATTTTTAGCTCTTAATCTATGAATGAATCAAACACGACACTGCAGGAGACGGACGAGAGGCATCGCAGACTCCTGAACCACAGCATCTCTGCAGCGTTATTTTAGTATATTTTATATACTATTACATTATCATTAACATTTTCATTTAGCTTTGCTTTATATATATATATAATTTTTTTCATTGTGTAATTTTGGTCATTTTTAGTAGTTTTGCTCTATTTAAATATTGCTATTTGGATTTATATTATTTTCAGTTTTTATTTATTTCCAGTTACTAATTTAAGTGCTTCCAACTTCAATTCAGTTGTTGAAAGGAAACCTTTCTAATTTTTGTTTAGCTACATTTTTAAAAATATTTATGTATCAGTGTAAAGTTTTTTTAACACATGTATGATCACGTGACCACACGTAACAGAGGACTCATGGTATCTGTGGGACGCTTACAGCAATCACCTGCGCCGATGAAAAAATGTGTGTGTGTGTGATGGAGTGGTGTGTGTGTGCTGTCGAGTGTGTGTGCGTGTGTGTGGGTGTGTGTGTGGGTGTGTATGTGTGTATGTGTGTGTGTTGGCGTGTGTGTGTTGTGAGTGAGTGTGAGTGTGTGTGAGAGAGTGTGTGTGTGCTGGTGTGTGTGTGTGTGTGTGTGAGTGTGAGGTGTGTGAGTGATGTGTGTGTGAGTGAGAGGTGTGTGAGTGATGTGTGTGTGAGTGAGCGTGATGTGTGATGTGTGTGTGTGTTGAGTGCATTTGCTCGCGAGTGCTGCTGCTGGTGCGCTGTCGTGCAGTGTGTTGTTTCCCGTTTGACGCACCGCGTGTGTCTATTCGGTGGACGCTGACGCCCTTTTGCGTGCCAGTGTGAGTGTGTCTTCGTGTTTGTGCGAGTGTGTGGGTGCTGTGTGGTGGGCTGAGTGTGTCCTCCCCGCCGCCAAGCGTGAGTGTGTTTGTCTCCTTCGTGAGTGTCGGTGAGTGTCTTTGTAGTCGCCCCCCATTTTCGCGTCGATCCGTGCCATCGCGTGAGTGTGTGTGGTGTCGTGTGAGGTTGGTTTTCTGTTGACTTTTTTGTGGCCTGGCGTGTGTGTGTCCCCCTGTGTGAGACGTCCCCTTTTTTTCCCTGTGACCGAGCCTGTGGGTCTTGCCCCTCCCTGCGTCTGGACAGAGTTGGTGGGTTTTTGTCGCGAGGATGTGTGTCGTGAGGTGTTCTTTGTTTTGTGTGTGTGTGGTGCAGTGTTGTCGCCCTGTGAGCTGGTGGTGTCTTTTGTGAGTGTGAGTGTGTGTTGTGTGCTCGGCTGTTGCTGTGTTGGAAAGGGGGTTGGGTGTGTGTTGTGTGTGCGTGCTCGCTTTTCCCCCCCACTGGTTGCGACGTTGCCCTTCCCCCTTTTTTTTTCTTGTGTGCGCCTCTTGTTGAGCCCCTCCCTTTTTCCTTGTGAGGGTTGCGTGTATCGTTGTGTGGAGCAACCGGGTGCTGTCGTTCTTTTTCTCCCCTGGTTCCGTGAGCGCCTTTGTGTGGTGTGTCCTCGGCCCGTTCCTCCTCCCTGTGTGTGTGTGTCGTGTCCTGTGAGTGTGTCGTGGGTGTAGTGTGCTCGTCCCCCCTTTGTGTGTGTGTGAGCATGTCTTTTGGTGTGGTGTCCTGTGTGTGCTGTGCTGGGTGCGCTGTGTAGTGTGTGCTCCCCTGTGCTGAGTGTCCCGACAGTGCCCCCTGTGTGCGTGTAGTGTCGTTGCGACGTAGTGGTGGTGTGTCTGTGCACGTGTCGATTTTGCTTTTACTTCTTTCGTTCTTTTTTGTCGTGTGTGTGCGTATCTGTGTGTGTTTTGTGCGTGTGTGTGTTCGTGACGTTGGTGCTGTGCCCTCTGATTGAGTGTTGTGTGTGTGTGAGTGTGACAGTGGATCCCACACCACCTTGTTTGATCGACTTGGGGCTCTTCACGGCTATTTCGACTCCACGCTGTCCCCGCTCAGTAAAGGCGCCCACCTGCAGGTGAAAATCACCAACAACTTTGATCCAACTTTGCCCACCCAGACTGTACTTTTGAATGGCAAGCATTCACTCACCATATTCGTTGATTCTACCACACCCGGTTCAAGACATGGTGCTAAGGCCCCAACACGCCTTCCTGGAAGTTGCGTAACACTCCACCTGTAGGACACATCACAATTATAAGACCCCGCACCGTGCTGTGACGCTTTCATTGCCCCCCCAGCCCCCCCCCCCGTTTGATTTCCACGCTTGCCCCGGCCCTTCAAGCACGACGAACTCATTCAACGCAAATTTGATAGCCCCCGGCCTGGATCGAGTTAATTTCGGCTTTTCACTTTGGCTCAACATTTGATCGGTCATCGTTTTGCTCTTGTTAGAAGTTTTCCATTTGGTCATAACTTAGTGCTGTTGAGCAGGACTCTTACTTGTGTACAGATATCTGTTTATTAAATCTTTTTCCGGTTTTCTCACATTTTGACACTTATCTTTTTAGGAGTTCCCAGCAGGTTACTGATGTACATTATTACTGTCTGCTTTGTGTTACTTCTCTTTAGTCCGCTTTTGTTATTTTTTATTTTCTTTTTACATATTTACCTTCCTTATTTGATTTGTGTAAAATCCATAATAGGATTACAGAATCAAGTAAGTGATTTCCTATCTGAATGTCTCTCATTTTGTTATTTCATTTTTATGGTCAAATTCTTTTTCATTATCTTTTCGACTTCTGTATTTTTCAAACATCACTTTGTTATAATTATTTGAATTAATTTATTTCATGTAAATCATATATTTTCTTTAGTTATCGTCTTTCACTGCTGGGTATTGCTATATTTAATGATTATATTAGGGGGTCTGATTTTATTATTGGCCTCTTGTATGCCACATTCCAGACAGAGTAGTCCCAAGAACAGACCGGGTTGGGATTTTCGGGGATGACAAGATTAACCAATTACTATCTACTTTAAATTTCAAATAAGGTTTGATGATCAAATCAAATTGCGCTTCTGCGGATTGAATACAAACAGCCTATAATCTGAGCGCTGTTGTGGTTTGAAGATTTCTGTGAAGCGCCCAGCTAGCACTGTGTCATCTGGGGCGTTGTGTCGATAGTACGATGAGGCGGCACTTTGCAACCAAAGGTCCAGGGTTCGAGTTCCTCAGTTTTGTATTCGTGCAGGGATTGTAGGGTGAGGGGATATTTTTCTTTTTCTGTGATTTTTATGTTTACTCAGACTGCTCTTGGACTACATCAATACAACGGACTGAGGACCTTTTGAGCACCCTTGTACTTGTCAAGTAACCAATACACCCAAACGCTCAGGGGTGTTTGGGGGTGTGTGCTTTGTGTGGTGGTGGTGTGGTGGGGTTTTTTTCTTCCTTGTTTTTTCCTTTTTCGAAGGGGGGGGGGGGGGGGCGACCCGTGTGGGTTATGTTGTGTGGACGCGAGTTCTGTGTTGTTGTTTTGGTGTGCTTTATAAAGTTATGTGTGAGAGTGTGTGTTGAGTGACGAGTCAGCAGCGCGGTGTGTTATAAGTCTTGTGTGTGCGTGGTGCAAAGTGGAGGTATATACCGTGTGTTGTGGGTGTATATTCGTGGTACGTGTGTCTCTGGCGAGAGTGTGTATGTGTGGTTGTGTTTTTGTGTGTTCGTTGACGTGACGTGACGTGTTCGACAGCACGTAGCCCCCCCCATCTGGTCCGGTTGCCACAGTAACGGCTCCTGAGAGCCAGCAGGCCGCAGTGCTGGACGTTTTTCTTCAGTGATTTATATTGCAGGATTTCATGACCTGAATTGACATTGCAAGCTGCGCTCGTACACATCACATCAACCACCGGAAAATTCCACGTCAGCAATTACGAGCATGACGTCTAAAGGTGGAAGCGGGAAATCCGTAGTCTCCGTCCTTGAAAACCATGCGACCCTAACCTTTTCTCATGCCGCGGGTATTGAGCATGAATTTCTTATCAAAAGCAGTTGCATTCGATGTTAAACGATGATTCGGACAGGGAATATCACAGCATTATTTATTTTCCTTTTTTCGCAAAAACTGGTATTTTACAAACATTATTTCTGAAATGTACCATATCGTGTCATTCAAATCATTTCGTGAATGTACCACATCGTAACACGGTCATTTGTAACAGTTCTTTTGGGATGTGAAGAATTTTTTAAATATGGCATTGTATATTTAAGCCTCTTGTTATTATAAACATTTTACTAAAATTTGATTACTTAGTACGCTTTTTATAAATGATTTATATGATGGTGTTGTCTATTTACTCTTTTCATCTCGCATTTATCGTCTTTATTCACGATCATGGAGATTCGGAGGAAAACATGGTTTGTTACCTTTATTCAGTGTTCTCATTTTTGGTTATATGTCTCTCTTTTACTTTCCGTGATGTGGTCATTACCTCGCTTTACTACTATGCTTTTAAAGCATACTCACTGCATGACGCCGCTATGATTCTAATTTCTTCAATTGAACGACACCACAGGATCAAGAAGTTAATCTCGCTTATTTACGACTTATCTCTATCTTGTACAAGGTTGCAGGTGTGTGTCACAGTGTTTATGTATTATCTTCTTAGTTTTTTTCGGTCTTACATTTATCTTCCTCTATGATCTTATGTACATAGAACTTTCGTAGTGTGGTTTTCAGAAATACAAACTCATCAAGAGTGACGTTAAATGAGACACTATATGAATCTGTGTATCATTCGATCATTCGTTTTTTGATTTAATATGAAAGTAGAAAAATGAGAAAANGTGTGTGTGTGTGTGCGTGATGTGTGTGGTGAGTGGTGTGTGTGTGTGAGTGTGGTGTGTGTGTGAGTGTGTGTGAGAGTGTGTGTGTGTGTGTGTGTGTGTGTGTGTGTGTGTGTGTGTGTGAGTGTGAGTGTTTGTGTGTGAGTGTGGGTGAGAGTGTGGGTGTGTGTGTGTGTTGAGAGTGTTGTGTGAGTGTTGGGAGTGTGTGTGAGGTGTGTGGGTGACGTGTGTGTGTGTGTGTGTGTGAGAGAGTGTGGTGTGGTGTGAGTGGTGTGTGGTTGTAGTGTGAGTGTGTGTGGGCGGAGTGTGTGTGGAAGTGGAGTGTGGTGTGACGTGTGTGTGTGTGTGTGGGAGTGTGAGTGTGTGTGAGTGTGTGGTTTGTGTGTGTGAGATGTGTGTGTTGGTGTGGGTGAGTGGTGTGGTTGTGTGGTGTGTGTGTGAGTGTGAGTGTGTGTGTGTGAGTGTGTGTGAGAGTGTGTGTGGGTGTGTGTGAGAGTGTGTGTGTGTGTGGTGTGTTGTGTGGAGTGTTTCTGTGTGGTGGGTGTGTGTGAGTGTGCAGGTATCACTCACCTGTGATGAGGCATCTTCAGGAGCGTCCGTGTCGCTGTACAGTGCGCCACCTGCAGGTGAACATCACACACATTCTGATCAAACTGCACCAGCTGTACTATTGGAAGCATTCCTAATATTGTGATTTACCACGGTAAGAACTGGTGCTAGGCACAACAGCTCCCTGAAGTGTGGTAAAATCACTGTAGGACACATTAAACAGCAGCGGTGCTGTGACGTCAGACAGCGGCTCCACGGGGCCCTTCAGCACGAGACCTCACACCGCAAAGATAGCGGTTGACTGATTCATCTGCAAGGCCAACATTTGCGGCATCGGCTGATAAGTTTTTCCATTTGGTCCATAAGTGCTGTGAGCAGGACTTTTATTTTGACAGCACTGAACGGCTCAGACACACAGGAGATTCCCAGCCAGATTACTGATGAACTGCTGCTGTGTTTACTTCTCTTTAGTCAAGTTTGTTCTTAACAAATTCCTCGATTGTGTAAAATACCATAATAGGATTACAGAATCAAGAAGTTCCTATCTGAAGTCTATTTTTTTATCAAGTTCAAATTCTTTTTCATATCGATGTATTTTTCAAACAACTTTTGTATAATTATTTGAATAAATATTATGTAAACTCAATATAGATTTCACTGCTGTTATCTATCTTTAAATGAAATAGTGTGATATCATATAGGCCTCTCTGCTCCATAAGACAGAGTTTCCCAAACAGAGGGTTTATGAGGGGATGAAAAGCTAACAATTATATTCACTTTAAAATTAAAATAAGTGTGATGATCAAATCAAAGGCTGTGATTGAATCAAACAGCTGTATAATCTGATGCGCTGTGTGTTTCAGAGTGAAGCGCAGCACTGTGTTCATCTGGGGCAGTCGTGGATAGAGAGTCGGACTTGCAACCCAAAGGTCACGGGTTCGAGTCTCAGGTCTGGCAGGGATTGTAGGTGTGGGGAGTGAATGGCCAGCGCTCTTTTCCACCCCCAATACCACGACTGAGGAGAGACCCTTGAGCAAGAACCAAACCCCCAACTGCTCCGTGTGTGTGTGTGTGTGTGTGTGTGTGTGTGTGTGTGTGTGTGTGTGTGTGTGTGACGTGACGAGTCCAGCAGCGCTGTGTGTTGACGTGTGTGTTGTGTGTGTGAGTGAGTCTGTGTGTGTGTTATACATGTCTGTGTGAGAGTGTGTGTTGACGTGACGAGTCCAGCAGCGCTGTGTTATACGTCTGTGTGTGTGTTGACGTGTGCGTGTTATACCTGTATGTGTGTGTTATACGTGTCTGTGTGTGGAGAGAGTGTGTATGTGTGTGTGTGTTGACGTGACGTGAGTGGCCAGCAGCGTGTGTCGAGTTGGCCACCAGAACAGGCTCCTGAGAGCCGGCAGGCTGCAGTCTGGAGTCATGCAGCAGGAATACTGAAGAAGCTGCGCTCCGTTACACAACACACACTGGAAAATTCCACTTCAGCAAACGAGCATGACGTCATCAGGTGGAGCGTGTGAACCGAGCGCCGCTGAAACATGCGACTAAAGCAGCCGCGGTCAGAGCAGACTTTCACAAAAGCCGTCATTCGATCTCACGCTGATTTAAAAACATAAACTCAACATGGAACAAACAACTGAATATGAAATCTGTTCAAAACTGGTGAATTTTACAACATTAACACTGTCATTTTCCAGTTTGTTACTGTGAAGAATCAATCTGCATTGTATAAAGCACTGTAAAAAATTTGATTACAGCGTTTTATACAATACAGATTGTTTCAAAGCAAGTCATTATTCAGATCATTGATGATTCAGGAGGAAAACATGTTTGTTAAGGCCCAGGTATACTTCACTTTCCGTGCTTTGTCTCGCGCACAGCTTTTAAAGCATACTCCACTGCAGACGCGCTCGACACACGCACAGCACCACAGGATCAAGAAGCACCGCTTTAATGAATCTATCTGACACGGCGAGTGTGTCAATGTGTTTCTGACTACAGTCTGAATATCATGAATGAAAGCACTCGTAGTGTGGTTTTCAGAAATACAAACTCATCAAGAGTGACGTTAAATGAGACACTATATGAATCTGTGTATCATTCGATCATTCGTTTTTTGATTTAATATTGAAAGTAGAAAAATTAGAAAACGGCTCCTTCAACGAGAATTCAGCTGAAGTTTAACTTTTCATTCATGGGTGGAAAACTGAATAAACAGCTTGAATATTCGATTTCTACACGTGGGTGGGAATTAAACGCCCCTTTCTGCTGATTGGTCAGCCGAAGATCAAACCGTGCCGTCATCAGTTCTTCCGCTGTTCCGTGCAGCAGAATAATAGTCCTCCGCTGCTGCAGGTGTATGGATTCTTAACACATTTATTGCAACTACATTTCATCTTTTTTCATCAAACAAACAGGCTAATGAATAGCTCGACACAACTCATACTGGGGCAGAGTCTAGACAGGGCTTTCTTCTGTGTAGATATAAATTATATTCTTTGCAACAGCTTGGTCATGGCAGGGTATGAGATAAAGCGTATGTCTGATAGGCTACCCTGGCACACAGTAAGTCTGTTTGTGTAATTAAGAAAATTAATTAATAATAGTTTTCAAAATAAATATTTAAACACTAAGAAAAAAAGGAAAGAATAATAAATTGGCTTGGTTATATACAGGCAAGAACTGTCATTCTGATTGACAACCGGAGAACAGCAGATATTAAGCCTACTGTTAGAGTTATATAATGTAGTTGTAATGTGGTGTTTTGGTTCATGTTCATGTTTTCCATGTCTTTAATTTTGTAATTTAATGCTGTTAGTGTCATGCTTCCCTTGCCATCTTGTCTTCATGCTATTGGTTCCTCCGTTCATTGTGTCATGTTCTGATTGGTAGTCTTACTCATGTGTCTTGTTCCCCATTGGTTTTTTCATGTCATGTGACCCTCTTGTTTCCTATAAGTAGCTTCATGTTCCCAAGTCAAGTCAAGCCAAGTCAATTCATGTCTGTTCATGTCAAGTCTGCTCATACCTCGTCAAGTCTGTTCATGCCTAGTCAAGTCAAGTCAAGTCAAGTCAAGTCAAGTCAAGTCAAGTAAAGTCAAGTCAAGTCAAGTCAAGTCACGGATTATTGTTTCTAGTCTTCGTCTATTTGGATTATGTTTGGATCACTGTAAATAAAACTGCACTTAGGTTCTCACTATGCTCACCTTCAGTGGACTGATTCGTTACAGAATACACGACCTCTGCAATGAACCCAGCAGGATCACGCCTCCTCTGCCTTCGTCAAGGTGACAGGCCTACAGAGGATTACGTGAGTGATTTTTGTGAACTTTGTTATCAGGTGAACTTTAACGATGTTGCTCTCAAGGACACATTCCGTTTTGGACTATCTCATGACATATCACAATTAATGCCACGCAATACCCCACAATGGTCACTTGAACAATACATAGACTTTGCTCTGCAGTTGAGTGAATCAGCTTTCACTGTGGGTGTCATGGAGAAGGAACATGACACTTCCCAAAGGTCTGCTCACGTCATGCCTGCCAAGCCACATCCTTCTCACGTCATGCCTGCCAAGCCAAAGCCTGATCACATCATGCTTGTCAAGCCAGAGCCTGCTCACGTCATTCCCACCAAGCCAGAGCCTGCTCACATCATGCCTGCCAAGCCACAGCCTTCTCACGTCATGTCTGCCAAGCCACAGCCTTCTCACGTCACGCCTGCCAAGCCACAGCCTAATCACATCATGTCTGCCAAGCCAGAGTATGCTAACATCATGTCTGCTACCCCAGGGATTGCTCACGTCATGCCTGCCAAGCCACAGCCTTCTCACGTCATGCCTACCAAGCCACAGCCTTCTCACGTCATGCCTACCAAGCCACAGCCTTCTCACGTCATGTCTGCCAAGCCACAGCCTTCTCACGTCATGCCTGCCAAGCCACAGCCTTCTCACATCATGTCTGCCAAGCCACAGCCTTCTCACGTCATGTCTGCCAAGCCACAGCCTTCTCACATCATGCCTGCCAAGCCACAGCCTTCTCACGTCATGCCTGCCAAGCCAAAGCCTGCAAACGTCACGCCTGCTACTCCAGGACCTGCTAACACCATGCCAGTTAAGTCAAAATTTACTCATGTCATATCTACCAAGTCAGAAACTGTTCAATATGTTGATAACATCATGTCTGCTACCCCAGGGCCTGCTCACGTCACGTCTGCCAAGCCAGAGCTTGCTCACATCATGCCGGTCACGGCTGAGTCCCCGGCCAAGATGGCCGCCACGGCTGAGTCCCCGGCCAAGATGGCCGCCACGGCTGAGTCCCCGGCCAAGATGGCCGCCATGCCTGAGCCTCTCCACGTCACGACTATCTCTAAGATTCCCCTAAGTATTTTTTTTGGGTGGGGGGGGGGGGGGTTATAAAGACTTGAGCTATAGTATCCAAGGCCCTCTGCGGGAATATGCGGAGTTTGGGCCAAGACTGAAAGGACTAATTGCTAGTGTGATGGACACACCTCTGATGTCGGTGCGAGCTGCAGGCATCCCGGTAACGTCAGCGCTCTCAAGCCCCGTCATCTTAGAGGTCATGCCACACTCTGTTGCCCTTCCTGTAATGGCGGTCGCCATTTTGAATGTGTGGGCTGCACACTGCACTCCTGAGTCCTCTCCTGTCCACGAGTCCGCTCCAGAGGCCTCTCCTGTCCACGAGTCCGCTCCAGAGGCCTCTCCTGTCCACGAGTCCGCTCCAGAGCCCTTTTCTGTCCACGAATCTGCTCCAAGGGCCTTTCCTGTGCATGAATTGAATCCGCTGAAAAACCTACTGTCTGGAGGTGACGGCATCCCAATGCAGAACCTCCTGAGTGCTGGCAATCCACTGCAGAACTGCTGAGGTGTGCGTTCCGACTTCAGAACTACAATGCCTGCGTTACGGCCAGGAATACATTCGTTGAATTCATGCCTGACACTGTTACGGCCCGGAAGGGAAGCCGTTACTGGAACTCACTACTGTCCTGGTCGGCCACGAGGACATAATGACCAATGTCCTGTCCTGCCACGGCCAAGGAGGACGTAACGAAATCAATGTCTGCCCGTCACAGCCATGGAGGCCGTTCATGAACTTACTGTCTTTCCTGTCACGGCCATGGAGGCCGTTCTTGAACTCACTGTCTGCCCTGTCACGGCCAAGGAGGCCGTTCACAAACTCAATGTCTGCCCTGTTACGGCCACGGAGGCCGTGCTGAACCTCACTGTCTGTCTGTCACGGCAAGGAGCCATTCAGAAAAACTCTCTGCTGTTCGGTCACAGGCAAGTGGATGTCCATGCTCGCCACCGCCGGGCTACTGCTCTGCCGTCATCACACGGCGCCTGATTCCTGCTCGCCATGGCCACCGATATGCCTGCTCCGCCAGGGCGCCCCCGCCCCCGATCTGCCTGCTCAGCCATGGCCCCCCGATCGCTCTGCTCCGCATGGCCCCGTTCGGCTGCTCGCCATGCTCCTCTCGCCTGGTCCTCTCACGGGCCTGGTCGGACATGCTGTCGGTGGTCTAGCTGTTCATGCAATGTTTTCTGCAAGTCACGGATTTATTGTTTTAGCTTTTGTCTATTTGGATTATGTTGGCCAAGGTAAATAAAACCTGCACTTGGTTCTCACTACGCTCGCCGTCAGTGTGAGTTCGTTACAGGCGTCTTGTGTTTTATTAAAAATTGATTATAATGATAATCTAAAAAGGATATGCGGCTGTGCGCGGTGGAGCTGTAAATGCAAGATTTTCATAAAATGTAGTAACTTGACATTTCGGTTTGTTTCTCACCACAGTATACCTTCAGAATGCTTGGACTATACACCACGAGATGCATATTTTACGACAGATATGCATCCGCTTCAAAAAAAAAAAAAAAAAACTAAAAAGGCACAATGCTCTGCCATCAATTGGCAAGTGAGAGCAGGACATATTGTGTTATTAAGTAGCCTTTAGAACAACATTAAGGTGAGTAGTCACACAGTTCCAATAAATTGCGATGGGTTAAATAAATTCAATAAGCAGACAGACGCGACTACAGTCAAGCGCAGAAGTGCAGAGGAAATAAGCAGCAGTCATATTTAAAACAGTTCAAATTAATATTGAGTACTGATTGATGTTCACTTGGATATTTTTCCCCATCGAGGGGAAATAACTTAATACTCTGTCATTTATAGTCGTATGGTAAAATTTATTTTTATTTGATTTTTGGTTGTTGTGTATACTTACGTTCAATAATACATATACAAACGGTCATGCCTTGAAAAATAAAAGAGCACCACAGAAGCGTGCTTTAGCGGCGCGGGGTCTCCTTGAGCATCTTTCTGGCGCATGCCACAAACATCAACCACAGGCAATACTCGTCTTTTAAAAGGCTTCATTTACATTATTTGACGTTAAATGCATCATATAAATCACTTTGGAATAAAATACAGTAGGCCTATGTATCATGATAAAACAAAGCGACTTTACAGTCTGGAAATACTTTAGGCTATAGCAAATTATTTTGCGGAACCCCTATCACTTTAAGAACCGCTGGTCTACACAGAAGAAATACCTGTCTAGACTCTGCCCCGGTACGAGTTGTGTCCAGCTATTCATTAGCCTGTTTGATGAGAAAAATATGAAATTGATAAAATGTGTTATTAATCCGTACAACTGCAGCAGCGGAGGACTATTATTCTGCTGCGTGATACTGCAGAAGAACTGATGACGGCACGGTTTGCTCTTCGGCTGACCAATCACCAGAAAGGGGCGTTTAATTCCCGCCCATGTGTAGAAATTGAATATTCAAGCTGTTTATTCATTTTGCCACCCATGATCGAAAAACGACGAATTTAAGCTGAATTCTCCTTTTTAGTTTTTTGGAAAAAAACAAAAAAACTAAAAAGGAGCCGTTTTCTTATTTTTCTACTTTCAATATTAAATAAAAAAAACGAATGATCGAATGATACATGGATTTATATGGCACACATTGTGCATTTTGAAAACATTTCCATGAATGTGTTAAAGCTCCAGGCTGAGATGAGTCACACCACCGCTGCTGATTCAGTTCAGATTCAGAATGGAGCCGCTCACCTTGTGTGATGTCCTCCAGAGCTCGCCGGATCCCGCGGTCGAAGGCCCTGGCGTCCGCTGGGCTCTGGAAGGTCAGGCCCAACTTCATGCTGCCGATCCTCCAGTGGTGGAAGATGGGATTGACCTTATTATACACCAGATCCCTCCTGATGACGCAGTCCAGCAGCACCTGGAGCCCAGAGCGAGGTCTCGTTACTCACACAGAGCGCAGTTAATGAACCTCACGTGTGTCTGACGCGCATCAAAGCGGCTACATCTCACAGCATGAGCGGCGTGTGTCAGGGTTATTACAGTTAACTGTAAAAAACTAACTAAAATTCCATTACTTGAAATAAAAAGAAATGCTAGCTGAAATAAAATAAAATAATGACTTTGTAACTAATATTTTTATTTAATAACTTAATTTCTCGTAGTTGCCAAGGCAACATTTCTTTTTTTCATTTCGTTTTAAGTACTAGAATAAAAATGAATAAAAATGACAAAGACATTAAAAAGAGCCTAAACACAGAACTAAATGACTAAATCTTTAAAATAAATCAAATACTGTAAGCAAAACTAAAAAACAAAGTAACACTTTATTTAGACATTCTACTAACTATCAGTAACTTTGCAACTACATGTCAACTAGCAGTCATTAGAGTATTAGCAGGGACCGTCAGCTTAATATCTGCTATATTTTGCTTTAAGGTGATGATCAGACATTCAACAGACTATTAGTAACTTTGCAAGTACATGTCAACTTATTCTGTCAACCTATTCTATTATTCCACTAACGATAACATGTCAGCTAACTCTCATTAATTTGTAATTACGTTAGTTGACATGTAGCTGCAAAAAGCCACATACAGTTAGTAGAATGTCTGAAGTGAACGATCAAAATAAAGTATTAGCAAAACTAATTCAACATGTTAATAAAAATGATACTAAACTAACATTGTCAAGTTAAAGTCGTGCTGCATTTCTGAGTGAAATCTAACAGGAAACACAAGCATCTGTGGGCTGCTGTTTGAGCTGTGAAACGTGAGCGTGTGCTTCTGCTTCATTCTGAACTGGACTCAGTGTTTTCACGATCCAGACAGACGTCCGTCTGCACCGGTGTCACTGCGACCGGCTTATATCATTTTATATTAGCTTTACATTACTTATAAAGCCAAAGTTTTAGTTTAAATCGGCCTCAATAATCTCTCTGAATGATCTTCACTTTGGGGCTTTTCTCAGAAAAACTATTGAATGCAGGAGCGGCGAACAAACACTTCCTGTGCAGGCGTGAGGTCATGATGATGATGTCACAGTACCATTTTGTCTCTGAGCCGCTCTCCGTGGATGAGGAAATCTGCTGCGCTGGAGCCGTCGGCCTCGGTCCGGCTGACCTTGTGCACAGTGACGCAGCTGAGTCCACCGGAGCCCAGAGGAAGCCATCCGCCGCTGGAGTCATCACGACCCATGACCACCGCTCTCACACGAGCGTAATCTCCATTCGGGCCCGGCAGCACAGCACACACACACGTGATCGTGAGGAGACACCAACAGTCCTGACACAGTCTCTCTCTCTCACACTCACTCACTCACTCACTCACACACACCACACACCACTCACTCACTCACTCACCACATCTCACACACACTCTCATCTCACATACAACCCAATCTCCACACACACACCAACACGCACGCGCCCGCGCACAGACAACACACCCCCCCACACTCGCCTCTCACACTCCTCACACCACACCAAACACGATCGCTTACGCACGCACGCACGCACTCACACAACGACACAAGCACAAGCACACACACACACACAAGCACACACTCTCTCTCACACACACACTCCCTCTCACACACACACACAACACACACACACATAACACACACACAACACTCTCAATCACACACACACACACACACATACACTCTCACACACAAACACACTCTCACACACAAACACACACACACACACAACACACACACAAACACTCACATACACACACTCTATCACTCACACACACACACACACACACTCCCACATACACAAACACTGCTCACTCACTCACCAAACACACACACGCACGACGCATCACACCACCACACTCTCTCTCTCACTCAATCAGATTCACACACACAAAACACGACACGCACAGCCCACGCTCCCCACTCACCCACACACACACACACACACTCTCGCACACAGAACACTCTCACTCACACACCAAACACAAATCACCCACACAGACACACACACTCTATACACACACCAACACACACAAAAACCCTCTTCTCTCACACACACACACACACTCTCTCTCACTAACTCACACGCAGCACCGCACGAACTCACACATACACAAACACACACACACCACTCACACGCACTCCACACACACTCTCACTCACTCACTCACTCACTCACTCTCTCACACACACACACACACACTCTCTCTCACTCACACACACACACACTCTCTCTCACACACGCACACACACTCTCTATACAAACGCAGACACACTCACTTGCACCAAACACAACACACACACACAATAACACTCACACTCACACACACACACACACTCCCACACACACACGTATTCGAATCACACACACCTCAACTACACGGTAGACCACTTCATCACGCGCTCCACACATCGAAGACACACGTCATCTCAAACCACCACACACTCACACTCTCTCACACACACACACTCCCACACACACACACACACACACACACATTCTCACACACACACACACACACTCACACACACTCATCACTCATTCTCACACAAATCTAAAATTATATTCCGGTGAATCTCACAAAAACACTTCATTTAGGGCAGATTTTGTCTATAATAACTGCAAGAAAAGTGCAGTTTATGTAAAACAATGACGGGTCACACTTAACTAGTGTGTACTTAATCATTTGATACAATATACTTATGTGCATACATGTGGGTGCACTGTAATTACATTTAAAGTACTTGCATTTAATGAACTTTTGTTGTTACTCTGCTAACTTTACCCCAATCATTACCCAACCGTTACCCCACAGCCTAACTATAACTGAGCCCTACAGTAAATGTGGGAACTTTCCAGAACAACATGTAATTACACTGTAAATCTATAGTCCTGCACGTGTTAGTACATATTAATTAATGACACTTAATATAAAATGTGACCAAATGATGTCAATAGTGTGCATAGTGCACAATAAATATGATTTTACTCTTTGTTCAGATTCAATAGACAAGGGTAAGGCAACACAATCTATACATGAGAGATAAAGGAAGACATGTCTCTGATGTGCTGATTGACTGAAGATAAACTCAACTGAAGTGTGAAATCAGTTACTGACTGATGAAGCAGACACAGGCTGAATTCAGAAGTCACACTGCTTTTATGTGTCAGTAACAGTGTGATGCAGTGTGCTCGTGTGCTGCTGATTCTTTCATTCATCAGACGGTCGTGACGAAACACCACAGATCACACGGCTCAACACGGAAACACACTCATGTTGTTCACATGACAGCAGCTGGTCTGAAACGCCGTCCATCTGATAATGATTTCATCAGGCCGGAAACTGCAGAGGTCAAAGGTCAGCGCAGGCGCACCCTCTGGGTCATTCATTAAGCCCGGGAGGATTGGAGAAGGAAGCAGAGATGAATATTTCACAGACGAAACCGAATAAACAGCAAACTGCTTCTGTCCGGTCCTGTAAACGAGCCGCGCAACCTGACTGTCCTAATGAACGATTTCAGCAAACATATCATTTAAGAGAAGAACATAAACCTAAGTACACAGTTTGGTCACACTTTAGTTTAGGGACCAGTTCTCACTATATTAACTGTGACTTTTGCCTCAATAAACTCCTAATGTGCTGCTTAATAATAGCTAGTGAGGTAGTAGTTAAGTTTAGGTATGGGGTTTAGGATTAAGGGATCTAGGAATAGTTCAGGCAAAAATTTAAGGCATATATGTTGCTTTATAAGACTAAAACAGCAATATACTCGAATAGCATGCTAATAAGCAATTAGTTAACAATGCTCTTCCATCTAAAAGCCTTCTGTCATCTGATCACGAGACGGGTTTCTATCCAAAGTTGTGAATTTAACTTATGTGCAAAAGTGGAATATTTTAGTTTCCATCCGACGAGTCAAAGAGAACAAAACCGTCACTTCCTGATAAACTGGCACTAAATATCACTGAGAAAAGTAGGAGAAGCCACTGAATACAATGCTTTTCATATATAATAATACTTGCGCCTCAGAGCGAGCAGACGAAACTTGTCATTCCATTCCATCAATGCGCTCATTGCTTCCGGAGGTGGATGCTGCTGTTTGGGAACACAGTCGTGTAAGAGTTCTGGGAGGCGATCTACAGAAATACTTTGACGACAGAACAACCATAACAACATTTCAGATGCTGTGCAGTGAGATCAGTCCACTGGTTAGTCAGGTTTTTATGCCGCCTCCCCATAACGCCGCCAAAGTCACATTACCATTTTGATGCGCATGGAGGAATTTATTCAGCAAATGCGTTTTCATCTCCCATTACTCGCATTAACCCTTTTTCACACAAGTCAAAAACCACCTCAAGCAAGTGTAAAAACTTTTTTGCGAATTAAGGGATTTTTAAAATTTCCCACGTCCACCCGACCCCATAGCTCCCCACCCCTACACTCGTTTCTGATGCGATACTTTAAAATGCGTAAAAACGCAGGGTGATGGACAGATGCATCATCAGGGCTCGTCTTCAGCACGCTCTCATTCACACCATCAACATCACACAGAGACGGACCACAGCACATTCAACACCACAATACTAGAGAATACTCTACAGGTGATGATGTGTTCTTGAAACAAACGTACAAATTACATTAAATGGTTTGTTCACCTGCAAATGAAAATTCTGTCATCATTGACTCTACCTCATGTTGTTCCAAACCTGTATGAGTTTCTTTCTTCTGCGGAGCACACAAGATGATCTTTCAAAGAATGTGGGTAACTAAACGGTTCTATAGAATGGAAAAAAATACTATGGAAGTCAAAGGCAACCACCAACTGTTTGATTACCAGCAATCTTCAAAATAACTTTAGTGTTCAACATAAGAAATAAACTCATACAGGTTTGGAACAAATGATGGTGAGTAATTAATGACAGAATTTTTATTTTTTGGGGTGAACTATCCATTTAATTATATGCGACTGAACCAGCTCTAAATGTCATTGGTCAGCCCAGGCGCCGCCCTAAAAGAAAGAAGAGAAATACCACTTTAACAACTACATTTATTCAGAAATAAAATCTAGATGAGACTCTTTGAATATGAGCAGGAGGAGGAGGAGCAGGTAGAGGAGGAGGAGGAGCAGGAGAAGCAGGAGTAGGGGGAACAGAAGGAGGAGCAGGAGGAGCAAGAGGAGGAGGAGTAGGGGGGCAGGAGGAGCAAGAGGAGGGGAGTTAGGGGGCGGGAGTAGGAGGAGGAGGAGTACGGGGGCAGGAGGAGCAAGAAGAGGAGGAGTAGGGGGGGCAGGAGGAGCAAGAAGAGGAGGAGTAGGGGGAGCAGGTGGAGCAAGAGGAGGAGGAGTAGGGGGCAGAGGAGGAGCAAGAAAGAGGAGAAGTAGGGGGGCAGGAGGAGTAGGAGGAGCAGGAGTAGGGGGAGCAGAAGGAGGAGCAGGAGGAGCAAGAGGAGGAGGAGGGGGGACAGGAGTAGGGGAGCAGGAGGAGCAAGAGGAGGAGGAGTACGGGGGCAGGAGGAGCAAGAAGAGGAGGAGTAGGGGGGGCAGGAGGAGCAAGAAGAGGAGGAGTAGGGGGAGCAGGAGGAGCAAGAGGAGGAGGAGTAGGGGGGCAGGAGGAGGTGGAGGAGCAGGAGTAGGGGCGGCAGAAGGAGGAGCAGGAGGAGCAAGAGGAGGAGGAGGGGGGACAGGAGTAGGGGAGCAGGAGGAGCAAGAGGAGGAGGAGTACGGGGGCAGGAGGAGCTTAGGAGGAGCAGGAGTAGGGGAGCAGAAGGAGGAGCAGGAGGAGCAAGAGGAGGAGGAGGGGGGACAGGAGTAGGGGAGCAGGAGGAGCAAGAGGAGGAGGAGGGGGGACAGGAGTAGGGGAGCAGGAGGAGCAAGAGGAGGAGGAGTAGGGGGGCAGGAGGAGTAGGAGGAGGAGGGCAAGGAGGAAGTGGAGCAGAAGGAGGAGCAAGAGGAGGAGCAGGAGTCGGGGGAGCAGAAGGAGGAGCAGGAGGAGCAAGAGGAGGAGGAGGGGGGAAGGAGTAGAGGAGCAGGAGTATGGAGGCAGGAGGAGTAGGAGGAGCAGGAGTAGGGGGAGCAGAAGGAGGAGCAGGAGTCGGGGGAGCAGAAGGAGGAGCAGGAGGAGCAAGAGGAGGAGGAGGGGGGACAGGAGTAGGGGAGCAGGAGGAGCAAGAGGAGGAGGAGTATGGAGGCAGGAGGAGTAGGAGGAGCAGGAGTAGGGGGAGCAGAAGGAGGAGCAAGAGGAGGAGCAGGAGTCGGGGGAGCAGGAGTCGGGGGAGCAGAAGGAGGAGCAGGAGGGGCAAGAGGAGGAGGAGGGGGAGAGGAGGTGTAGGAGGAGCAGGAGTAGGAGCAGCAGGAGCAGGAGCAGGAGGAGGAATAGGAGGAGCAGGAGCAGGAGCAGGATGCGGTCTGAGCCAGAACTCCTTCCGCTCCTTATGACACAATAACTGGACATGTGTTTGTGGACGAGCTGCTCTTTCCATTTGCATCAGAACGTGAGAAACTCCAGCCCAGTGTCCTGAACGAACCCAACAACTCATCCTAAACACAAAAACTATTAGAAACCAAACAGATCACATGACATCTCTTCAGGTTCACACTTTGCAAAATTATTTAGGAACATCCTCCAGAAAGAAATCAGCAGGGTGAGCATGATGTTTGTTCTCTAACGGGTCCTGTAGCATTCAACTGAACTCGGTGACCCACAGTTGCTACAGCAGAGCACTGCAAACACACGATCCACATCATCCTGTACAGAGCGATCATCGTGTTTTCGGGTGTAGAGACTATTCTGGACAGTCAATCACACTGAAACCTGCTCTCAGTCACAGGCTGTTGACCCTACACTAGTACAAACACAGACATGTACACAAAACCATCACAAATCCTTTCCACTCAACTCATTTATAAGATGCATTAACTGATTTAACAGCATGAACAGACTGAAGGCTTTGATGGAGAGTCTAGAATGCGATTTCCAAACGCTCTTTATATATAGAGCTCTCCATAAACGCCTGAACATCAACATGTGCTGTCAGCAATGAGACAAACAAAACCAATGTGCTTAAACGGAGCAAAACAATATAAAAACTGGTGGTTCTGCTATACCAATACAAAAAAGAGATAAAATCAATCAAAAAATATCTAAAAATGAAAAATGCAACCAACTTTACAGTTTTCATACTTGAGATGGAATGACAACTTGGAGTATGTAATGTGCCCAAGACTTTTGCACAGAACTGTATATATGAAAATTAACATATCCCAAGGCAAATTTTTCATATAAAGGTTTTGTAAATTGTGAGGTCCTGGAACAAAGCGGGGTTGAACAGTTGACAGAATTCGAGTCATTGTTGCATTGTCAAAAAACTGTAACTGTAAATCTTTTTAAGTTTAAGCCATTCGATACTTGCGTGCTCCAAACGGGGTTTTCTGTGCGCTCACAGTCACGTCCAAAGCGTGCGCATATAAAGCCACCTCGCGAGTACCAAATTTAGTTATTTTTCGCAACTTACACAAAAAATTACATCAAAATGGCCGTCCTGGCGAGCATCCTCATAAGCCCAGTCGGTTTTGTCTTAACTAAATGTAAACATGTGAGAACAAACGCATGTGTATCAGAATTGGATCAGAGCATTCGGGTTTGTGAGAGCAGCCACGTCGCGTCTCTTTGCGCACTCAAGTTTATTATTTCAAATGTAGTTGCGTGGCAAGCGCGCTCATAATAGAAGTTTTGCATGAAATATATGCATGCTATAGGTCAACACGAACGTCTTTCATTGGCGCGTGAGGAGGGGATCTGTCAAATGAGGTGCCGGATCGGATTTCTGACAAATTTGGAGGTGCCGGATCCGGATCTGGCTTGTTCCGGCACAAATTAAGCCCTGCTACTATGTTTTTCTCAGCTGTTTGGACTCTCATTCTGACGGCACCCATTCACTGCAGAGCATCCATTGCTGAGACACTGATGCAATGCTGCATTTCTACAAACCTGATGAAGAAACACACTCATCCTGATCTTGGCTGACCTGAGTGTGAGCAAATTTTCATTTTTGGCTGAACTTTTCCTTTAAGTGTCCCTCTGATCAGACCTATTAATTAATGTTTTACTCACTCTGGATTACATAACTAAATGGCAATGATTTATTTATTTTACAGTGTTATTCTGCAGTGTTTCACCATGAGTAACTGATCTGCAGTCAAACCAGCAGTAACGTGACTCATCAATGAGACTCACAACTCCTTAGTCACACACACACACACACACTCCTCAATCCGTCCTGTTTTCCGTGTTTTTAGGCCACACACGTTCACACGGCTGTGTTCCTACAGGACAAACACTCGAGCTCAAAGAGAATTCAGAAGAATCAGATACTGAGGAAACAGTCTTGATGAGAGGAGCTATATCAACTACAATAACAGATATAACTGTGTACAGGAATGAAGAAATATGTAATATCATCATATTATTGACCTGCAACACTCATAATTTTTCTGCCCCTGAAAGGAAGTGCTTTTTTTTTTTTTTTTTTTTGAAACATGTGTAAAACATCACAGGACCAGAGATTATTAGTAATTATTAGATAATTCTGAACACTACAAACTAAAAAAACATCTTCGGAAATCTGCCTTAAAACATCACACATGTCTGCTATATCTGATGGAGATTCTGAGCTCGAACCTCAGAGTCTTTGGACAGTTTGGGTTTCTTTGGTTTGCTTTTCTGGCTTTTGTTGGTTGACCCCGCCTGGCCTTCTGTGTCCTTCACACACTGTGAGATTTTCTGTCAATTCTGAACGACAGACTGTAAATTGGAGCACAAATCTGTCATTTAGCGTGGACGCCACTATTCTTGTCCAGTTAGAGCAATTATGAAATCGTTATAGTTACTGCTCTCTTGATGAGAATTGGTCTTAAGGATGAAAGTTTTTGGTGAATCATGAACAGAAAGCATGACAGGAACAGATCCTTTGACAGAGAAGCAGCAGTAAAATGATCTAGGCATTAATCATATCATGAGCAATCACACTTGCTTTGATCTTATGACACATAAGAGGTCATTGTTCAAAACTGTGTTTCAGGCTTCAAGGACTCGTCCTCACTGCAATATCATGACCAGTGAGCAGCGATGACAGTCACTGATCAGGACAGTCTCCTCCAGTCTTAAAGGAGATGAAGCACCGTCACTGAGCGTTACTCAGGTCAGAATGAGGGTGGGAAATCATGTACTGCGAAAGTGACTCTTTTCATGCAAAAAAGTACACTAACATTAAAAGTGGACTACACGAGGCATATTAAAACAATAACAACAGGCGTGCGATCAGGAGGGTTATGTACATGCACTTGCCTGGCAGTTACCATGCGCATCTTCTAGTTGTGTTAAATTCAATCTTTAGAAATATAACACATATCCGTGTTTGTATTTACATATGAAGTGATATTAAGTCAAGTCACATTTTCTGCACATATACAGATTGTTTCAAAGTAGCTTCACAGTGATAAAAAGGAAAATAACAGAATCAATGATGCAAACTTCTTCAAATACAACACAAATTACTCATGTCAGTTCAGTGTTGATTCAGTGCAGTTCAATAACTGTAAAGTTCTTCAATTATGAGACAAATTCAATTTCAACTGTAAAGCAGCAGAAGACAAGAGAGTATTTAGATCAATTCAGTTCAAGTTTTGTTTTCATCTGAGAACGAATAGGGCGTTTCAGTTCCTGAACAGACGTACATGTGAACTCGTCTCACGTCATTCAGCTCAGTACAAATGTGCTCGCAGAAGACAAACATCAGCCGGAGGGGTATCACGAGGAAACTTCATGTGTTCAGAACTTACTAGAAGTGTATCAAAAGAGCAAGATCTCCGCAAAAACATCTGCATTTGTGCATCGGTCCAGGCTGGAGCTCTGGAAAGATGAGTCAAACAGATGAGTCAAAGATCCTAAAAGATGAATCAAAGATCCGAACAGACGAGTCTAGGATCCGAACAGACGAGTCAAAGATCCTAAAAGATGAATCAAAGATCCGAACAGACGAGTCAAAGATCCTAAAAGATGAATCAAAGATCCGAACAGACGAGTCAAGGATCCGAACAGACGAGTCAAAGATCCGAACAGACGAGTCAAAGATCCGAACAGACTAGTCAAAGATCCGAACAGACGAGTCAAAGATCCTAAAAGATGAATCAAAGATCCGAACAGACGAGTCAAAGATCCTAAAAGATGAATCAAAGATCCGAACAGACGAGTCAAAGATCTGATGGGACACACTTACAGTGTTTACAGAGTTTTATTATTATTTTCAATACTTTGCATTTTAAAATCAACTTCTAAATGTCTGTTCAGTAGTCCCTATAATTTTGTGGTGCTTCTAATTAAGTGAAAAAAGCAGTTGCAAATGTTGTACAAAAATAAATATACTAATCTTTGCAGCAATAAAATGTTTAGCACTTTGTTTTACTACCAAATTATATGAAATATATAATTATTATTAATATTTAACATACATTGGAAATGTTTCCGTGACCTCTCGCGCGATCTTGGTAAAAAGTCTCACGATTTATTTCCTGAATATGATGCATGATGGGATACACTATGCCTCCGGAGTGGTATTCGAGATAGTGTGGATTTAGTGTGCGTTAAGGGCACAGTGCTTTGTCGTTTTTAAGACCTGGGACAGTCTTGAGCACTTACTTCCTGTCGCGCGCACGCTCTCTCAAGTGGCCAAGACCGTAAGTGTGGGTATTTGGACAAGGGGAAAGATCCAAACAGACGAGTCAAAGGTCCGAACAGACGAGTCAAAGGTCCGAACAGACGAGTCAAAGGTCCGAACAGACGAGTCAAAGGTCCGAACAGACGAGTCAAAGGTCCGTACAGACGAGTCAAAGGTCCGAACAGACGAGTCAAAGGTCCGTACAGACGAGTCAAAGGTCCGAACAGACGAGTCAAAGGTCCGTACAGACGAGTCAAAGGTCCGAACAGACGAGTCAAAGGTCCGTACAGACGAGTCAAAGGTCCGAACAGACGAGTCAAAGGTCCGTACAGACGAGTCAAAGGTCCGAACAGACGAGTCAAAGGTCCGTACAGACGAGTCAAAGGTCCGAACAGACGAGTCAAAGGTCCGTACAGACGAGTCAAAGGTCCGAACAGACGAGTCAAAGGTCCGTACAGACGAGTCAAAGGTCCGAACAGACGAGTCAAAGATCCGAGTCTATGATCCGAACAGACGAGTCAAAGATCCAAACAGACGAGTCAAAGGTCCGAACAGACGAGTCAAAGGTCCGAACAGACGAGTCAAAGATCCGAGTCTATGATCCGAACAGACGAGTCAAAGATCCAAACAGACGAGTCAAAGGTCCGAACAGTTGTTTTATGAGTTTTGGTGATTGTCAAATTTGGTTAGTTTTTTTTCTTTGTTTTTGTTTTGGTTTTGTGTTTTGTTTTTGGTTTTGTTTGTTTTTTTTTTGGTTTTGTTTTGTTTTTGTATTTTGTTTTGTTTCATTTTGTTTAGTTTTTTTTTATTTTTTTCAGTTTTTCAACAGACGAGTCAAGGATCCGAACAGACGAGTCAAAGCTCGTCCCATGTGTAGTAGTTTAGTCGCTCATTTGTTTGTCTGCGTGTTTTTCAGTTTTGGAGTCAAATGCCGGTGGTTGGTTCTTTTCTTTTGTTGATACCGCATTAGTATCAGTATTTCAAGTTAGATTGGTTCCGTTTTTTTGGTATAACCGATATATTTTGCAAGTCTGGCCGAATATATATATGTCAATGAGGTCAAAATAATAGGGGGGGGGTGGGGAAAAAAATCGATACAGCATAGTATCGCAATATTTTCCGCGGCAATACTGTATCGATGCACAAATGCCAAGTATAGTTCTTTTATTATACTATTTGGGCTTCGGCTTATTTAGAATAGATAAAATCTATTTCTTTACAGAATCAACTAGATGGGCGCCTGGTTTGGGTGCAAGTTTTTTTTTCCGAAAATCATTTAATGCACGGACCCAAGACGTGGATTCATCCCGCCTTATTGTCATTTGCCAACGTTATAGCCCAACGTTAAAACTAGTATTTCTACTTTTGCAGCCGCAATATTCTGACTGACATGGACGTTAAATTTAAGCGTTTTTTCGTAGTTATACGGAATTAATGAATTATAACATTTATTTGAATTAACTGTCGATCGTTTCTTCGTGAGAAAGAATGATGACCATTGTGTGTGGGAATTCCTGCGTCTGTGCGTCTCTCTCTACAAACAATAAAGCTGTGAGTTTACTTCAAAAACAGCTCTTTTACCTCCTTGTTGCTGATAAATATAATGTAGTGATCCAGTATCTAAGCCATTTTATTAATAAAAGTCGCAGGGCTCCTGACCATGAACCCGGCAGACATTGACAGCAAGTTTAGTGTTGGCCTAATCTGAACGTTCTGTGGACAGTGCGGATCTCGATCTCTCTCTCTACTGTGCGAGTGTTCTGTTATTGTGCGTTGTGTAGTAGTCAATTAAAGCCACGCGACGCCTATTTAAGGGGTCATATGATGTTGCTAAAATTAACATTATTTTGTGTAATGAAATGTTTTTATGTGGTTTAAAGTTCAAAAAACTTTATTTTCCACGTACTGTACATTATTGTTTCTTCTCTATACCCCGCCTTTCTGAAACGCTCGATTTTTACAAAGCTCATCGGTCTGAAAAGCGAGTTTGTGCTGTGATTGGCCAGCTATCCAGGGTGTTGTGATTGGCCGAATACCTCAATCGTGTGATGGAAATGTTACGCCCCCTCACCATACTGTGATGATGCCGTGTCCGACCGGAGCATGAGACAAAAACATGAAAACCCATTATAAAAACGAGGCATTCGTTGCATCCAGTGGAGACATAATTACTGATTATAATGACTTATTATACCTGTCTTTTATGCGTTGCCGTTGCCATGCGCGCGTAAACTAACCCAAACCATGTCCATGACATTGTGAATCGGAAGAGAGAGAGAGACCTAATTCACAACCACCAGCGCTACTTACATGCCCAAAACTCTGCCCGTGTCTCCGACCACCCAATCCGTCAGCGACAAATCCGTTAAATAGGGGTTTCAGACCAATTGGTGGTTTAAGGGCCCGAATGCTGATACCGATTATTAGGATCAAGTGACCGATAACCGATATTTGAACTGAGTTATATGTCCCTGGCTGTATAAAAATTCTTCACACCTTAATGTAAAAATTAATGAATAACAAGGCCGCTTGACACAACCCCAACTGCCTTCCCTGAGTGTTTGCCGCCTTGGTGATGTAGTACTCCCACAGTAAATGCCTTATTTTTGCCCGCGCCCCGCCGTTTCCCACATTAAAATTAAAACAGGAAAAATAGCGCTATTGTGCTGATTATTACTTTTTATAACAGGAGTTTAATATTGTAGTAAGTCAGGGGGTTTCTAACAAGCAAAAAAAAAAAAATCTTTTGACTGAAAATCTTTCTTTGACCAAACCCCATTCCTCAGCCATACCTGACACACACCCAGTTTAAGAGCAGTGTTTTTCTTCTTGTAATCAAGAGCACTTGTTAAGTTTTTTTTAATAATTAAAAAATTAAGGAGCACCTTCTGATCAATAACAAAAATGAGCCCCTTCATATACCGAGGCGTACTAAAGGTGATTTAAAAGGTCCTGCGCATTTTCTTCTTACCTTTGCAATGGCATCATTTTCATCTGTAAAATTCTAAAATTTATGTTTATAAGCTTTTTAAAATTTATTTTTAAAACAATATAATAAGAAGTAGAATAAGACAAGTAAGTTACCAATCATGAAATTAGTATCAACGAAAAATTCATTTTTACTACAGAGGTGGCACAGAAGAACACAAAAGAGGCTTGTAGGTGTATTTTCAGACATTCAATGAGGCTCAGAGGTGACATGAGTGCAATTAAATCCATAAATTAATGATGATATTAATGTTTTAAATATAAAATTTTGAATACAGAAATATTAAATTTAATTTACTGCAATTAACAAATAATAAACTAAAACTGCCAGTAGGTGGCGGCAAATCATTGCGTTTATCACTGAATCATTCATTCAATAGATTCATTCGAACGGCTGGTTCATTCAGGAATTAATCAAGTGACTGTCTTTATGAATGGTTAATCATGTATCACTGACTCACTAGATTCGTTTAACAACGCACTTTCATTCATGAATGAACACCGCTGTGTTTGCTTTTAGAGACGCGCAGCGGCTGAGCTGTTACTTTATTTAGAAATATTTTCGTTGATGAAATAGAGCAAAATCAGGCAGTAACAGTTATTGAACTGTGTTATTAAATCAATATCACATTGCATAACTCATTGAATAGATATATTAAAATCTACCACTGTCACTCTCTATCGACGATTATAAGCGCCGAGGAACCTGCGTGGATCTGAGTAGAATTTTCATGATTAATAGCCGCAGGCCTGTGGCCTGAACATTCAAGCCCATGCTCTGTGGTTCTCTGCCATAATAACCCGGCCTGTGAATGATGCCAGAGGCGTTAGTGTTCAAGATGAGAACATGCCCAGCCGTGTCGCGGGCACGAGGGGAGGATGTTGGTGTAGCTGC
Source organism: Sinocyclocheilus anophthalmus (assembly GCA_018155175.1). NCBI lineage: Eukaryota > Metazoa > Chordata > Actinopteri > Cypriniformes > Cyprinidae > Sinocyclocheilus > Sinocyclocheilus anophthalmus. The sequence goes on from JADLZN010010287.1 coordinate 101,794, forward strand.
GTGTTACTGACAAATAATGCTTACCGATCAGATTATGCCTCCAACAGATCGTCAGAACACAGAGAAGACACAATGCCTGCTCATGTTTCTTTTCCCTCGTTTTTTCCACATTGACGGAAATCTCCGTCCGTAGCGACAGATACTTTAATCCCTGAGTAGTATTATGTATATTATACTGCACCAGAGTAATATATTTCTGATAATTTTTTTAAGCTAACCCGAACTTATATTTTGATGGTTTGCCATGAGGAACTTGTTTCTGTAGTTCTATGTAAATGATATGAAGATAGTTTACTCCAATGAAACTGTCAAATGCCCCATGAACGTGTGACTCTTGAGAGGGAGTCAGAGCAGTTTACTGCGAAGATGCTTGTTAACTGCTCTGTATGTCTCATGTGATGGTTAATGACGCAGAAGCTATGAAATCACCTTGCGAGCCGGTCGGCACACTTTGTATGTTGGCAAACAAAACCGCTCAGGGTCTTGCCGTTTACATACACAGAGCAAAGACAAGCAGAACATGCTGCCTGCCAAGTCATATTTAAACGTAGTTTTTGCGCGATCCTGCTGAATATTCAAAGAGTACTAGTCCATATTGCGACTCTATTTAAGTGTAGGCTACTGACCTACTTTTGATTAATTCATCCAAACTTGGACAAATTCTGTGACATTCCGCGCAATACAGTAAATTCAATTTATATGATTGGATTCCAACCAATTCCGTACAGCGTTTTCAGATAACATGCAGAAAGAAATCATAGAGAATTTGAAGGTGTGTTTGCAAATTCAGTTTGTAAAGTTTAGGTGATTGGGAACTATTGCCAACGTAAGCTAGCCGCACCTGTGAGAGACAAGGATGCTGTGATCACTGAAGCCGCTTGCAGTTTAGCAAGCGCTATTTCGCGACATGGGCAGAGGTGTGAATTCCGCCTTTTGATTGTCGGCACACCGTAGAACTCCCACACAATCAGATGAGCGTGGAGGCGTGTGGGCGGAGACACGCGACATAAGCTATTAGGCCACGGAGCTGGTGAGTTACTGACAGGCTGCATCAGCAGCCAGAATAGCCGTTTCAATAAATTAAGTTATTTTATCGGCCGAACGGTTTTGAAAATTGACCGGGATACCGATGAATCATAAAATGCTTAATACGCCGTAGATAATCAGCAGGCTGATAATTCGGCTGACCCCTACTTTAATATGAAACCGTACTTACAGTCCTTGCCTATGTGAAGTCAGAACAGCCGGCCATTGTAGTCTAATCTCACAGATCAGGAAGACAAGTTCCTCCATAAAAATGTGCTGAATATTTGGGTTTAACTGTTCTGAAACAGTGTTGTAAATTTAGCTTAACCACTTATTTTTTAGTCGTGTCCTCTTTTGGAAGACCAACAAAGTACTTTCGCTTTCACAACGAAAAACACAGCATCGGCAGGGCTAGAGTGAGCAGAGGCGGCTGACTTGAGAACGGCGCGGCCGGCGGATTCGAATCGATAGGAGCCGTCCGGGCAGGGCTTGCAGCAACCACCTGTGCCGACCTGGGCTGACTGACTTCCGTCAACGGTGATATGTGGAAAAGGCTGATCGGGCGCATTAAAGTGACCCTAAAGTTGATGTATTCCCTCAGCTCCAGGCATGACGAAGCGGATATCGTCCTCTTTTGGAAGAACAAACAAAGTAGTTTCGCTTTCACAACGAAGGCTCACCACAGTGTCTTCACGACATTGGCTGAGCGCAGCGAGACAAAGCAATACTATTTTATTTTTTTTTTTTTTTTTTTTTTTTCAGCGCAGAATCAAGTGCACGCCTTCTTTCTTTGCGTGAACATTTGGGCGGCGTTATGCAAATCTTCCCACACAGTAGACATGTGGGGGCGCGTTAGAACGAGCCGTTCTTAGGTAGGCGTGGCTGACTCTGAATTTTTATGAAGAATATCTCTTTGGATTTGAGACTTTAGTCTTTGCAACTTTACAGATCTTCTTTATGCACCAAGAGCTTGTAACACTCCAAAGAGAAAGGAACAATTTTATTCGCATCATATGGAATATGAAAAGCTTCGGAGGTCTTCTGACACGACAGGCCTAAACCAGCCCAGATACCAGCACAAAAACACACTCAGCAAAACACCATCCAGTTATCAATTGTTAATCATTTAATAAAGTTTACTGACTGTGCATTAAACAGTTGCATTCAGTACTCATTAGTGATGCACTGATGAATCTGTCAATCATCTATCAACCAATTAAAGTCATTTTGTCCAGTTGTTTGAAATCAACTATAGATCAGGGCTGATTATTTCCTGATCATTAAAATGGGAGTTGAAAATGCAGAGCAGTGACCTGGCTTAGGAGAAAATGGTGATTTGCAGCATAAAAAAACATTCATATCTTCAGGTGACCATTCATAAATAATCTGAATATTTTAAGTTTGAAAATGTATTAACAATAAAAAAATAGTTTAATTAAATTTCATAAACACCAATTTAAGTGTATGTAATTAAATAAGGCAAAATATCAAAAAGTCAAGTATGCACATTTGATATTTTGTGTTCTCCATGTGGTATTAATGTTTATGATTAGTCATTAATTGACTTATTTTAATGACAATCGATTTATGGAAAATGTCATCCCTAGTGTGTACAGCAAACCTGTGTGTGTGAGTGTGTACTGGTATATATGGTTTATGAGGACACACATTTGTATAATGACATGGGTATGACACAGGTATTACAATATGAAGGAGGTTTTCCTCCACTTCCTGTGTCCCCGCAATTCAGAAGGCTTAAAAAACATATTGCCATAAAATTGCCAGTAGTTTTATGTGAGGGGTAGGTTTAGGTGCAGGGTTGGTGTAGGGTGAGAGAAAATACAGTTTGTACAGTATAAAAACCATTATGCCTATGGAGAGTCCCCGTAAACCACAAATGCAAGTGTGTGTGTGAGAGAGAGAGTCTGTGTGTGTGTGTGTGTGAGTATGAGAGTGTGTGTGTGTGTGTGTGTGTGTGTGTGTGTGAGAGAGAGTGTGTGTTTGTGTGTGTGTGTGTGTTGGTGTGGGTGTGTGTGAGTAGGGAGCAGGGGAGTGTGTGTGTGTTTGGGGTGTGTGGGTGCGAGGTGTGTGTGTGGGTGTGGGTGTGTGTGAGAGAGTGTGGGTGTGTGTCTAACTCTCTCAACCTTCTCTCTCTCCCTCGAGGTGTCCTTTCGTGTCGAGAAAGGACACGGAGCAGCCAAGAACGCGCCGCGAAAGAGCGCGGAGCGAGCCCGACAAACCAGCATCACACAACCAAAACACGGACTCGAGAGAGGGCAAGAGCCAGCGAGTGCAGGTATGAGGCGTAAGAAATGGAACGAAAGAGAGAGAGAGACTGAAAAGCGAGGAGAGCGAAGCGCGGAGAGAGTAGGGAAGCACCGTGGGTGGTTGGGTCGGAGCGAAAATAAAAAATAACTAAGCAAAACGAGAGTAGGAGAGAGACGAAGTACGAGAGCGAAGAGAGATGAGAGAGCGAGCCTAGCGATACGCTCACGCATGAGCAAATTAATAAAGCAAGGCTCGCTAGCGCCACTCCTTAGCGCGTATACGATTCGCTGCTGCCCTAACAAAAAAACACAAACACGTCGCTCTCTTCTCCCGATCCTATCTCTCTCTCTCTATCATCCCTCTCTCTCTCTCTCTCTCTCTCTCTCTCTCTCTCTCTCTCTCTCTCAGCAGCGGCGCTTCAAAGGAACTTCAGCAGAAACACTGCGCGTAAAAACAAACACGGCGAAAGATTCTCGGCAAACCCGTCGCAGTGCGTCCGCGGAGCAGCGAAAGCTGCTGTCAGGTCTCGTGTTCGGGACATTTTTATGAATGAGGCTTGTGATGATTGAGAAAACATGGCGCCTGTCACGCGCAAACATGCTGCCTAGATAGATAGGCGGCTCGCCAGGGTTTGAGACACGGCCTGACACTGCGCTCATGCATCTCAGTAAATAACATCAGCCTGAGCGATAACCCCTCTCACATGCCGCATTGCACTGCGTTTACTACAGAACTTAAACACCCTGCTCATTATTACACTACCTGACAGCTCGTTTTCCTCATTCGCTATCATTAACAAATATGACAGTTACAAGTTTACAGTGGTCGAACGATCAGAAATCGCGAGTTTAGATATGATAAGACATCTTTATTTGTATATATCAGACACATTGTGCGCTGTGTTCATCTGCGCGTGTGTGTGCGCACTTACTCGCTGTTTGGATTTGATTCTTCGCTCATGTTTTCTCACGGGGATCCAAATCCTGGAAATATGATCGAGCTGGCACTCACGGCGGGGAAATAAAGCGCAAATATCTCCATGTCCTCGGTGGAAACACCACGAAAGGCCATCACTGACAGAAAGCGAGCCGCTCTGCAGGCGAGCATGCAGCACTGGACTCAGAACGGGAAGGGAGCGTGAAAGCAGTGAAAGCGGCACTTCGAGCCGTCTGAGCCATACATCACATCCAGCGGGGAACCCATCCGCGCATTCCTCATCCTGATCCCACAAAAATCCCTAAATCCCGGCGAAAGCGAGTTTGGAAAACCCACACGCGCCGATCAGGCGACAGCTCCACTCGGCAGAATGTCAGCGATCGGACGAAGAGCCCGCTGCTGTCCGCTGCTCGGCCGGAGGTGAACCAGAGGCTAAGACTGGGACAGAATGCGCGAGAAGAACGTGCCGAGAGATGGGAATTCTTCCCGGGAAGTTTGTGGGATCTGCTTTACGCGAACTCCATTTTCAGCGCAGACGAATCACATCGGGAAACTGTGCGGAAGAGCGGATGGCCTGAGCGCACGAACACAGATCCCTCCGCCGCTCATTCCAGCCGGGCTTCATCCTCATCCGCCTCTGACGCGGCTCGAGGCGGCGTCGTGCTCGTGGTAGCCGTGCAGGTCGTCTGACCTCTTTTCCGTTCCACACCTCATCCCGCGAGCGTTGCCGGGAAAACGCCGCTTTGCATAAGACGATAAAAGCCACTTGCCTTTAATAGAGATCCACAAGCCTCGCGATCCCCGACGGGTTGATTTCAGATGATTTAGCAATGCAGACCACAATGAAAAACATCTCAGATCATATGCTGTAAAACTATGCCCCACGTGGCGTGTTTAATTGTTTTCTTCTTCTTCTGAATTTCACTTATCATTCTGAGTCCAAGCCAAGTATGAATCAAACAGGAACTCTGATTGTACCATTCGAATCGTTTGTCATTGTAGCAAAAGTGGCCGGTTATGTAAGAGTCTCCTCCCATAATTAGAAGATAGATTAAGTTTTTCTTTCAGTTTCGTCATCAGTCGTACAACGTAAAGCCATTGCATACTAGTGGTGTCAATCGACGTTTCAGAATCACATTACGTTTTTTTGACCCACGAGTCCAACTCCAGCAAGAAACGTAAATAAGGTTGGTAGTATTCAATACGAGAAATGTATAATAGGGGAAATAACACTGCTAGTTCACTGGATAAATTAATATAGATTTTTATCAACAAAAGTGCACTATCTCGTATGGATGTAGCTGTTTTGTTGTTTGCTCGAATCTTCTATTACAGTCAGACAGTATTTATAGGCACGCTGTGTCTCTTAAAGGAACACGCCACTATTTTTGAAAATAGTCTCATTTTCCAACTCCCCTAGAGTTAAAAAGTTTAGTTTTACCGTTTTCAAATCCATTCAATCGATCTCCGGGTCTGGCGGTACCAGCAATTTGTGCTTGCTTCATCATAGGCACTGAATCGATAGATCCGAATAGCATCATACGCTCAACACTGCTCCAAAGAGTTTCTATACGTAAATTTTTTTCCGCTATTGTTAATCAATCTTTGTTATCTCGTTCTGTAGTTCTAACATGGCGATATACTAACACATGAAGTCAACCGGTTTACTGTACGAAACAAGAATCGAAGGTTGTGATTTTCCTGGCCGTATACGCGTTAGAGCATCTAAAAAACTCTACATTTGTCGGCATAATAATCGAGTGGAGCGTTCGTGCTGCAACGTACACTGCGCAAAGCAGCAACAGCCTTCCAATTATTAATTATTTTTGATAGACATACAGCTTTAAAATCATAGATGCTTCTTTTTTTTCAATGTCATCAAATATCTTATTATGCTTTGTACTAAATAACAGTACAACAGTATCCCATCTTAAAAAAATAATGTGCGTATATGCATGAACCCAAGAAACCTAGAACAACACCAACAGTTTCATAAAATTTACAAAGACTAGGATTTTAGCACTTACGAAGCTTTGGCTTGGGAACACAATTGTCAATGGCATAAGAGCCGCTCCGCCTACGTGACGTCATTAGCTCGGCGGCCCACACCAAATACGGTTCTGTGGGGCTGGACCCTACCTGAAACATATGGACCGGTGTATCGTTTCATCAGTTAAATCTGCAGTCAAGATGGGCCTGCAGCAACTCAACGGTCAAGTACTTTGTTTATTCTGGGTATTGTGGCAAACATAATTCACTAATTCCTTACTAACACACCCTTTCATCCCCCTTTGTAATACGTTCAACTTTTCATAAGGTGTATACGGTATTTAAGTATACATCAACATTTTTGTGTGCCGTGCAGTATACTGTGGACAATGTACAGTTACTTTAGTTTTTCTTAATTAAGTTTGCTTGAAAAAGATGAAAATGACATAAATTAAAACAAATATAGGATTGTTTATTACGTAATCCTAATTCTACAGTTCTTCGTTCCTTCTTCTGAGACCAAATGTTTGCAAGAGTTAACATACTCTCGACCAGGTCAAACCTTTTAAACAGCTACCGCCGAAGCCATACCAACGCCGTCGGATCAGTACCCTCCGACCGTGGTCTGACTCCCAGGTTTGTTATGCTATATTCTTGTATTCTACACTTGGTGCGTCCTGCTTCACGGTTGTATGTCTACAAACACCAGACACATTATCAAATACCACCTAAATACTCCCATAGGACGTATATGCATTGAGGGCGTTCCAAACTTTAATACAATCAAGGCCTTCTGAAGGTTGCTTAAGTTTCAAGTCGGTCCATAGGATGCTGCTAAAAAAACATTATTTGTGTATTTGGTGTAATGAAATGTTTTTTTTTTATGCGGTTTAAGGTTCAAAAACACATTGTTTTCGACATACTGTAGATTATTGTTTCTCCTATATGCCCTGCCTTTTTGAAACGCGTCGTTTTTTACAAAGCTCTTCGGTCTGAAACAGCGAGGTGTGCTGTGATTGGCCCGCTATCCAGTGCATTGTGATTGGCCGAATCCCTCAAGAGCGTCAGTGAAACCGGAGACAAGTGTTTACGTCCCCCTACACCCTCCACAGTGTGGATGAATGCCACTGTCCGGGCCCGAGCCGAACTAGACAAACACATTAAAAACCCATTATACCAGCCATTTTGCATCCAGTGGGGACATAATTACTGAGTATAATGACTGGAACAGTGTTGTATACAACACGTAAACCACTAGATTTCTCTAGTCCGTGATCCTCTTTTGGAAGCCCAAACAAAGTAGTTTCGCTTTCCAACGAGCTACACATTGGCTCTTCACACATGGCGGGGCGGCAGCAACAGCGTACTCAACCGCGAGAATAAGAGTTACGCCAAACCTTTTTTTTGATTGAACATTTGGGCGGTGTTATGCAAATCTTCCCAGATTGTGATGTAGGTATGTGGGGGCGTGTTAAAACGAGCCGGTTTAGGGGGGCGTGGCTGACTCTTAACGTTTATAAATATCTCTTTGGATTTGAGACTTCAATCTTTGCAACTTTACAGATCTTCTTCAAGCACCAAGAGCTTGTAACACTCCAAAAAAATGAACGATGATGAAATAGCCATCATATACCCCTTTAAGCTGTCCTACATTAGCTATAACAGAAGCGATATACAACAACTCGTCCCGTACTGAAAGAGCAGCTACCAAACCAGTACCTACAAAGCTGACTGCGACTGCTTGTAGCATGTGTCTCCCAAGCTTTGTGGTTGAGAAAGACGATTTGCTGGAGAGGAGTGGTCCGGTCCAAGATAACATAGAAAACTACTCGCATCACATTTTTCAATTTCAGTGGTTTTGCCATTTCTTTTTCCATAAGACAACGGCACCGGCAGCCAGGCCTTAGAGTTGTTTTTTTTTAAGCGTTTTTTTTTTTGTTTACTGAATTAATGTTTTAGCGATTGCATAGAAACATGCTAACAAAATGCGAGTAAACCGTGCTAAGTCACATGGCTAACAACGATTCTAGTAGCACTCCTAACATAAGCATGGCTATAACGTGCAGTAACTCTGTTCGCTAATCACTTGGCTAAACAGCGGCCTAAGCATGTCTCATGCGTAGTATACGGCTACAATCCATTGGCTAGCTGACATGCGCTAGCCCATCTGTTCTGCTAAACCATTCCTATCATCATTGGCTATACGAACATGGGTATCCATGTTAGAATAATGCAACAAAATACAAGTAACTGGCTGATCAGGCTAACAACATGCTAGTAACTTTGCTAAGCATGCTAGAAACATGATAACAATTTGCTAGTCATACTAGAAACATGCTAGAAACATGGTAACAAAATGCTAATAACTTGCTAATCATGCTAACAACATGCTAGTAACTTTGCTAAGCATGCTAGAAACATGATAACAATTTGCTAGTCATACTAGAAACATGCTAGAAACATGGTAACAAATGCTAATAACAATGCTAATCATGCTAACAACAATGCTAGTAACATGCTAATCATGCTAAAAACATGCTAGCAACTTGTTAATCATGCTAGCATCATGCTAAGTAACATAATGGTGACCCCTACTTGGAATTAGTGCTCTGCATTGACCCATCCAAAGTGCACACACACACCGTGAACACACACACACCGTGAACACACACCCGGAGCAGTGGGCAGCCTTTATGCTGCGGCGCCCAGGGAGCAGTTGGGGGTTCGGTGCCCTTGCTCAAGGGCATCTCAGTCGTGGTATTGAAGGTGTGAGAGAGCGCTGTACATTCACTCCCTCCACCTACAATCCCTGCCGGTACGAGACTCGAACCTTTGGGTTACGAGTCCGACTCTCTAACCATTAGGCCACGACTTTTCCCCACATGTTATCATGTGGATTAATAGGGTAGGGTAGGGTTGGGTCATGCTGAGAACATACTAATCTGCTAGACTCATGCTAGCCACACTGCTATAAACTTGCAATCATGTTTAACAACATGCTAGTAACGTGCAAATCATGCTACAACATGCTAGTAATTTGCTAATCATGCTAGAATCAACAACATGCAGTAACTTGCTAATCTCTAACAAAGTGCTAGTAACTGCTAATCAGCTAGAATAATTCTAACACATACTAGTGACTTTGTTTAACCATGCTAACAACATGCTAGTTACACGTAATCATGCTAGAAAAATGTTAGTAACTTGCTAATCATGTTAGCAAACATGCTAGTCATTACTATCATGCTACAGCATGCTAGAACCTGCAACGCCATGCTAGTCCCTTTGCTAATCATTGTAACGCGCATGATAGTCACTTGCGTAATCATGCTAGCAAATGTTGTTCACTTGCTTAATCATGCTAGCGACATGCTTAGTAACTTGTTAATCCATTGCTATAAACTGCTAGCATCATGCTAGTACATGCTATCTTTATTTACATTTGCATTTAGTCATTTTGCAGTCGCTTTTATCCAAAGCGACTTCCAAATGAGGACAATAAAAGCAGTCAAAACTACCAAAAGAGCAACAATATATAAGTGCAAATGACAAGTCTCGGTTAGCCTAACGCAGTACACTTAGCAAGTTTTTTTTAATTATATAATAATAATACCTACCTACATACATATATATATTTATAACACACACACACACACAAAGAAAAACAAGTAGATAGATTTGAAAAAATAGAAAGCTAGTGTTTGTTTGTTTTATTTTTGTTTTTTTAAACTGTGTAAATAAAAAAAATAGTCCAGCCTGGATAGAACAATAGCTTGAACAAGGAGTTGTGTTGCATGTTCGGAAAGGAAGGGCCTGATCTTCCTAATGTTGTATAAAGCAAATCTGCAGGACAGGGCAGTTTTAGCAATGTGGTCTGATAAATTCAGTTTATCATCAATCACAACTCCAAGTTTTCTAGCTGTTTTTGAAGGAGTTATGGTGAGCCTAACTGGATGGTGAAATTTGATAAAGTGATGGGTTTGTTGAAACCACAAGCAGTTCTGTCTTGGAAAGGTTGAGTTGAAGTTGATGGTCCTTCATCCAACAAGAAATGTCTTTTAGATATGCTGAGATGCGAGCAGCTATCGTCTGATCATCAGGATGGAATGAGAGGTAAGGTTGAGTGTCATCAGCATAGCAGTGATTTGAAAAGCCATGTTTCTGAATGACAGTACCTAGTGATGCCATGTAGACAGAGATGAGAAGTGGTCCAAGTACTGAGCCCTGAGGCACCCCAGTAGTAGGGATGGGCGACTTGGACCACCTCACTCCCAAGATACCTTTGAAGGACCTATCTGAAAGGTAAGACTCCAACCACTGGCGTGCGGTTCCTGAGATGTCCTTTGCCAATAGGGTTGACAGGAGGATCTGGTGGTTCACCGTATCAAAAGCAGCAGACAGATCCAGCAAAATAAGTATAGAAGATTTGGAAGCTGCTCTTGCCAGTCTTAGGGCTTCAACAACTGAAAGCAAGGCAGTCTCGGTCGAATGTCCACTTCTGAAGCCAGATTGGTTGCTGTCCAGGAGGTTGTTCTGTGTGAGAAAGGCTGAGACTTGGTTGAACACAGCTCTTTCAAGTGTTTTTGCAATGAAAGGTAGGAGGGAAACCGGTCTGTAGTTCTCTAAAAGAGTTGGGTTTCTTAAGAAGTGGGGTTATACAAGCCTTTTTAAATGCTGAGGGAAAAACACCAGTGTGAAGGGATGTGCTAACGATGTGAGTGAGTGCAGGTACAACGGCAGGAGAAATGGCTTGAAGGAGATGAGATGGAATAGGATCAAGCGGACAAGTAGTAGGATGATTGGAAAGGATGAGTTTAGAGACTTCTGCCTCAGAGAGTGGAGAGAAGAATGAAAACGAGTGTTAGAATCATGCTAGTAACATGCTAATCAGGCTAGAATCATGCTAACAACATGCTAGTAACTTGCTAATCATGCTAACAACATGCTAATCATGCTAGAAACATGCTAGTAACTTGCTAATCATGCTAGAATCATGCTAACAACATTCAAGTAAGTTGTTAATCATGGTAACAACATGCTAGTAACTTGTTAATTATTCTAACAACATGGTAGTAATGCTAATCATGCTAGAAACATACTAGTATCTTGCTAATCATGCTAGCAACATGCTAACCATGTTAGAAACATGCTTATAATGCTAGCAACATGCTAGTGACATGCTAGTTGTGCTAGTAACATGCTAATCATGCTAAAAATGTCAACAACATGCTAGTCATGCTAGAAACAGCCTAGCACCCACCCCAGGTACCCTAGCAATGTGTTTTATACCTATCTGTTTTTCTGATAGACTGTATTACCTTGAAAACATTCAAACTTTAATCTTTTAAAACTGTTTTAACTTTTAAACTACTCCAAACTGAAAACTTTCAGATTGCAAGCTTTTAAAATTACTTCAAACTTTCTGGCTAGGCTTTTCAAGCCAACTTAAAGTTTGTCTTCAAACTTTACTCATCTAGTTAAATTATGTAATTCTGTTACATGTAACTAGTTACTCCCCAACACAGCTGACTGAGCGTTTCAGAGTTTCACTATCTGTCAAGCGATCTGTGCTGTCCCGTTTTGTGAGGCCTCCCAAATGTTTTCCACACTTCTCCCCCGGATGAAGAAACTCGCAATACACTAGGTAAGTCTACACTAGGGAGGACCTAACCCTTATAATCTACTATATTACCGAGCACATTGTAAACCTATTGTGAACAGGGGCACTGTGGTTGCCTGTTTATTGAAAAACCTCTGTGGGTCTGGGCAATGTGTGTTAACGAGTTAATAGATGATTCACTTAAAAATTAAAATAAGCCCTGATAGCACAGGTAGACATCTGGAAAGCATCTGCTGTGTACAAACATCTGACAGATGTCTTTAATATGCCAGTTTTACATGCATTCTAAATCATAAACATCCTAAAGACATCTTCTAAACATCTATTTGACATCTGATAGGAAACGTCCTATAGATGTATTGCAGATGAGCAAACACTAAAAAAATACATCTTACAGATATAAATGTAGACATCAAATAGACATCTCTGAGATGTACGTGTGCTATCAGGGAGTACTGACATTCCAGATAGCACACATACGTCTGCAAGATGTCTCTTAAAGATCACTTGATCTGGAAAGCATCTGCTGTGTACAAACATCTGATAGACGTCTGTAAGATGTCAATTTTACATACATTCTAAATCATAAACATCTTAAAGACATCTAGTAGACATCTATTTGACATCTGATAGAAAACGTCTTATAGACGTATTGCAGATGAGCAAACACTGTAAAAAATACGTCTTGCAGATGTAAATGCAGACGTCAAATAGACGTCTCCGAGATGTATGTGTGCTATCAGGGATGTCAATACATTAACCATACATTTTTAAAGTAACCTTCAGGTTCAGCGTAGACTAACTAACTTGTATTGTTATTAGATTTTGTGGTGTGTATTTTCTGAAATTATGTCTCACATCCAATCTAGATTTGTGATTCACAACCATTGGCCTTTTTTGAGACTTACTGAACCTGCATCACAAAACATGGTTCATGTGACCAGAGCAAGGAGAGATACAGCGAGGAAATATTGATATTGCATTCTTTGGGACAGAAAAAGAAAATAAATGTTATTTATATTTATTTCTCTCTCTTGATGCACACATTACATGCATTATATGTATCATAATTATTTATTTTTGACAGTGTCTCTGCATCTCATTGATGAGTTCTTCCTCTTCATGCATTTGTTTGCTTGATTTATTTGTTTTTATTTGTACAGACTGTAATATAAAATGTAAATTGAATATAATGTAAATTTAAATATATATATAGCTTCAATACTGTTTCTTGTTCATCAGTGTAATCTAAACATGTAAGTATAAGTAACTTTGATACAGTGTAATGGTTATGTAAAATACTAATACACTAAATAGTAAAAACTCTGATAGAGTAATGGTCTTTTTTTAACACTTCTGCCTCTTGAAGGATTGATAGGTCTGGCAGCTCGCTGCTGACACCACTATAAAGCTTTCTCCTGAGACAAAAAGAAAAGGTATAGGGTAAAGTGACCATTAAAACAAAGTTTTTACTTTTTACATGATCAAGGTGCCATATCCACTATGATTTTGTTTTGTCTTTTTTCTGCAAGGCCTAATAGGCATGTTATATAGTAAAAAATATAGCAAGATATGAAAAGATAATGTAACTATATTAGACTGTGATACATTTACAGTCTACTCATACCTTATCATCTCAGTGAGTTTCTTTTCTCTTGCAAACAGAACCACCATCCCACTGACAGGCCCTGGCTTGACTCCCTAGGCATTCCAGTGGGGCATGTTAATATTATTAATCAAAGTTTATTAATTATATATGTGTTGCAAAAATATGAATGCACACTGCTGTCCCTGCAACACAACAACAGGCTGTGAGTCCTTTAAAACAACCTGTGAAGATAATTAGATTGAGTTACATATTTAATTTAATTCAGATGCATTTTGAATTACTTTTCATAAACAATTGTTACAATGTAAATTTAAAAATATAAAATAATTAAATGAAGAATAAATAGTCTATATAACATTACAAACATACAATACACTGAAAAAAGTGTTATGTGTAATATTTAATAGAATGCCCCTTGCCTTCGTAACCATTTATGATCTTGTTTGCTTTTTTACTGAACAGCTTCACCATGTTTGTGTTTGGGATCCCTGGAAAACTGCTAAATTAAATGTAAACAATCAATTCAAGCTTCAGGGTACAGATTATAAAATAACTGAAAATATAAGTTTGAACTGTCAGAATTAAGGTGTATTACGATACATGGCCATCTAAAAATGGGAACAGTATTTAAGATATTTTGTGTCAAGTGAAGATGTTCCTATCACAGCAAACACCTGTCAGAGCCACATGACAGATACAGACAAACGTAGATTACTGGGAGCTCCGTTGTTATTGCTACTATCTCTTAGCAGTCATAAAAACTTGAGGTGAATTTAAGTGCTGATCAAATCGGTGCAAAAGTCAGGCATCATTGTCCAGCCTTATTAGCTATATTTGCTAGAAGACCATAGCACAACATTCACCCTAAAGTTGTCGTTGTAACTTAAAACGCTTAATGTCCTTCTCCGTTTTGGTGTGACAGCTGACAGACTCGGACTGCGATGAACACATTTACAGTAATCCGGGGAAATTCTTGTAAGCTGAAAAGTCTTCTTCTCCTCTGTCATTTTGAAAGCTCTCCATTAGGAACAATGGTTTCCGGCGCATCACCGGATGTAAATAAGCATCCTGAGGAAAATGCGAGCCCAATGCGCAGCGTACCTGAATTTGACGTACCGTAAACGTCTCCAGTTACTGTCGTAACCTCAGATTCCTGAGAGTCCAGCCAAATCCTGGCAGGTTCCTCTCGAAGGTTCTCATCAGCGAAAAGGACTGGGGTAGGGCTCAACAGAGGCTCGCTGGTAGAAGTGGGCTCCGTCCCCATAAGGCCACGAGCGGTGCTCCTCCGAGTCCTCAAACACATGCCGGCAAGTCAGCGCAGAGCAAGCAGTCGGACTCAGAGAATGTAGCCTCAGCATAGGCTAGACCCAGGCAGGCGATGCAGTGCTTGTGTGGGTCTATGGGGCCCGCGCAAACACGACAGAAGGCGCCATCAGATGTGGTTAAAATTTGGTGCATCTTCGTGATGGCAGCGTGAACGAGAAATTCTGGAATAGGTTGTTTGCAATCACGTGATTCTGATGACACGTGGAATTCAGATGGAGGGCAGTAAGTGAAAAGCAGAATGGATGAGATGGAGGAAAGTCCGTACTGTACTGGTTTAGACACTATTACAAGAGAAAGGTATAAACAGAAAATCACAACATATGTTGGATGTGATCCTTATGTTATGAAGAGGAGCGATTTTTAAACTAAATTGAAATACTTGCCTGCCATCGAGGCGGTGGATATGGCTAAGCAATTAACCCTGATTGCAAACAAGCTATTTGGAAAGTGAATCCCACATTTCTATGAGGGATGCGGGATATATGTCACTCCTGAAACTTTGCTGCATGTACGGGCTATGTGGCCGCTGGTCCTGTTAGCAGCATGTAAAACAAAACTTTTATTCAAATTCTTCAATTTATCGCAATCTCACAATGTTCCGTTATAATCAATGAAGCTCTCTAAACTGCACATATAATATCTTATTTACATCGTGTCTGCGTGTGGTGTTTAGCATTGAGTGAATTCTGACTGTTGAGTTTCTGTTAGCGATTCCTATATAGAAAAATCACTACTTGCCCTCCAGCTGCATTTTGGAGATGGTCCTCAATGCAGAACGCAAGATCCAGGGGGCGTGGTTGGATCCAGATCCAACTCCTCCCACCTTACATATACCTAAACCTACCCGTCTCCACCCCCTGATCCCTAAATTCACCCATCTCCACCCCTAAACCTACTATCTCCACCCCCTAGATGTGGATCCAACCACACCCCCTGGATCTTTGTTCTGCAGTGAGAGGCTACTGCATGTTTTGTGCCACATCAAGACGTCATGTACAAACAACCTATTTTCCTCTTCCAGCCGCTTTATACTGCCCGCTTGTCAGTATTTGCATGCAATTTGCATAAGTAGCGACAATTGGCCAGTTTATTGAACTGGCGTTATCCTATAAGGTTTCATGAAATTGGAGAAGGGGATGAGTTCTCACAGTGATTCTCACAGTGTAGAGTGAACACTTGATAGGGAACTCTAGTGTGAAGAACACATACTACCCCACGCTTTGCGAGCGCGGCCGTTTTCTCTCACACCGACCTCAAATTGTGAAATAGACGAGCAGAGAGAGCGAGCGAGAGTGAGTCTTACATACCATGCAGAATTGACACGCTACATGAAAAAGTTATTCTGTGTTGTCTTTTCCTGTCCCAATACACGTTCATTTGGATTTTTCAGTATCTAGAACATCCGTAGATACTCCACCTGCTGTTTCCCTCTCTCCGGTAGTTCGCGGAATCTTAATGCACAAGAGTGGCATCTCATTGTGCTGGTATGCGCTTCAGCCGTATCATCATCTCCAGGTGCTTGGTGAGCACCAGGGAATTGCCCAGTGGCTAAGCACTGCAACCTCTGCCCTCATTGGCCGAGGTGCCTCCTTCTCTTGAACTCCCACCGACCCACACCTGAACGTTATTGCCTACCCGCCCGGTGCCCCCCAACACCATTGTGGACTAGATTACTGCAACTGACCATCCCTAATGCCATTGGATCAAGATTGTCCTTATGCTTCGCATCATCAACACCGATCGATCTGCGCAGCGCCGGCTTCAAGTCGAACACACCTAATGTTCAACACCACTGCATCAGAGCGCTATCATTGCTTAAACTACTGGAATCTGAATCTGTCCATCGCTGACAGCGATGTGGAGTTTTTGTGGACTTGTGGACTTGACCACAGACCACGTCTCCATTCATATGGTACGGAAACACTCAGCAGTACATTTTGGAATATCGCCCTGGTCACGCTGAGTCAATATTTATTCAGATTACTTTAATGTGACTGATTAAGTGATTATATGTAGCTAGTATGAGTAACAAAATGCATTCCCTATGTCCATATTCTGAAATTAACATGTTTAAATTACATGACTTGCTTCTTGCGTTCAGAGGCACTCATGAGGCTGCCACTCATCATTTGTGCTATTTTAACTTGATCTTAGTGCTTGGCTCGGCGTCATCGAACACCATAGATCATAGACCTAGGTACGTGCGACTTATGACGTTATACAACACTATACAAGTATCCAACGCAGTGCTTTAAGATGGTTTATAGATGGTTCCTTACCTGTTCAATCGCTACCACTTTTGTTATTTACCGGGGAGTCCTCTCATTTCACCAGTAATGTATGGGAGTGCCCACAAGGATTCTGGTCCTGGTCCTCTAGCTATTTCAATTTACATGTAGTGTCCCCTTGGTAATATTATTCAGAAATACGGGATTTAGTTTTCCACATCATTCTGCCGACTATACTCAACTATATCTATCTCAAACAAGAACCAATACTGACACCTTCTAAACTTATCTAAGCTACTCAGCATGATCGTGTTCCCAAAAAATGTAAAGAACTGGATGACCAATAATTTATCTGCTATTAGCGCAACGCGATAGATCACTAAAGAGATATTACTTATTGAGCCACGTCTCAAGAGACCACCGAACTTTATGGGATTACAATTTGCAATTAGACGTATGTACTGTTACTTCCTCTACAGTCATAAATCTGGGTGTTATATTAAATAGCAACTTGTCTTTTGAAAATCATATTTCCCTTGTTACAAAAACAGCATTCTTCCATCATAGAAAAATTGCCAAGCTACGAATCATGTTACCTGTTTCTGATCTCAGACCAAGTCTAAGTTCAGGACAGCGATTTCATGTGTGCATCCTCTACTACGGGATATTGTATGCTGCCTGACAATGCAGTTGGTGGTCTCTGTGCAGCATGTTCAATACTGACAACGGGCCCTTTAAGCAGGTGACTAGTCCAAATGCAGCGGCCTAGAGTCCTTACGGATGCATCAAATAATATTAATCCATATTACCTCAATTTTACATTCTCTGCACTGGCTACCTGTTAAGTTCTTTATCAGTTACAAAATATTATTACTTAGTTACAAGGCCCTTAATGGTTTAGCTTCTGCTTACCTAACTAGTCTTCTACCATGCTATAATCCATCACACTCCCTAAGGTTGCAAAATTCTGAACTTTTGGTAGTACCTAGGATAGCCAAAAGGAGTAAAAGCCTTTTTCGCATTTGTGCTCCCAACTCTGGAATAGCTTCCGGATACCGGTTCGGCCATATCAGGGTTCGGGGTTCAGACACACTCTCTCTCTGTTTAGATCTAGATTAAAGACATCTCTTTGGCTAAGCATTCAAATGCATCTCATAATCTTTTACTGCAGTATATCTCTGATCAAATGCCATTATTATTCTTTAGCTTGTTGTTAAACAAATCACTTGGCTTGTTTGGAACAGACAAGCTGTCGCGTAATTATGTCTCTATTTGTTTTCCTCTGTTTCTGCGGATTGACATACCCGTTGTAACGTAGGATTTTACACAAGCTTCACGTCTGGATCCAGAACACCTGAGAAGAGATGATAACAACCCCTCAGAGGACCTCAGATGATAACAACTCTGAAACAACATACAGAACTACCACATTTTGCAATAAGTTTGATTGCATAATATAATAATTGATGTTAATAGTGTTCATCGTCTGTTTGATTACGTCTTTAATTTATTTTTCCGTACATTTCTGCCATATGTACATTTACTGACAGTCACCACTGATAAGCTACTACTAAATACATTTTAGAAACATATATTGCACAGCTACTTTGCAACGATTTGTATCGTAAAAAACGCGATATACAAATAAACTTGAATTGAAATTGAATTGAATTACCTGATGCAATAATAATGCAGAAACTGACACTTCAAATCAACCTTTAAATGTCAACTTTTACAAAAAGTAGGTAGTCTTTAATAGTATAAATACTGTATATATCCGAATAAATAATCTAATACAAGTAAGTAATTATGTTTGAAAACAACGTTCCCAGCAACTAGGGAATATACAGCCCTGTTTATATATTTAAATATGGGGCTATCCAGCCATGTAGTGGTTACACCATGGTGCATAATTTAGAGTAAATATTTAGTAAACATTTAGTACCGAAAAATCCCTTAAAATACAAAATGTTAAAGATCAAAAAATATGAATTGGACGATATTTACTAAAAGTACATATATATACAGTTATATTATATATATATATATTACTATTATTATTATATATATATAGGTACTATGCATACGGCTGAGCCAACTTCCCTCTACTCCACCATGCTTTTCGCCCCTTCCCCCTCATGTCTGTGCCTGCACGGCCCTGATTCTATTTCTGTTTTGATTTCAGCAAATCAGTTCTAGTGAACACAGACAACATGATAAATATTCACGAACCCAGCAGCTCATCAATCCTTTATGCGTTTTATATTGGTATTAGTAGTAGAATTTGTATTAGTACTATTATTGACTTATCAGTTTTATTGTTTGTTTTTTCCCTTTTTTTTTTTTTTTAAAACAGAACTGCAGCGTGAATGACCAGCAATATCTTAAACACCACCACCAGTCCCTAAGTTCAGTTAAAATGACCAATATGCATTCATACATGAGATACCAAGACGCTGTCCCCCCACTAGACCACTAGCTTATACGTAAAAGTATTTTGTATCATATCAGCGTTTCATCAAGACGGATCTGGCGTTTTGGGAGCCTGAAACCGCTATTCTTTAAAACTGGGTCCCAGAGTGGATAAATCTGAAAATGACACCCTTGCGTTTTCGTGTGTACAGCCAATCGACGATGTCATTACCCCACGTCTCGACCCTAGTCAGACACCACTACATCACGTAACAGCAACAACAACAACAACAACGGCGGACTACATACTTGTGTTCGTTTAGCTGCACCAGTCACATAACTAATTTTTTTTTGCTTAAACGAGAAAAAACAAAGTTTGGATAAGAAAGCTCTTGGCTTGTTCCGTGTGGATTTGCCCAAAACGTTTGTCGTTTTTAGTTCTAATTACTAAAGTTCTATCATTGTTTGATAGAACAGTATCAAACAGTGTTGTTTAAGAAGCTTCTTTGTGCTTCTCTATAGTTCATATAGCAGCGCTAAAGCCACTGCACACATTTCATAAGACTAATCATCTTCACAGCAGGTTCCTTTCAACAGACAGAATGGGAATTTTACTACTGAAACTCGGCTGTTGTGCTTTTATCAGAAGTTTCTCCTTCACTATGTGACCTTTAGGCGCTCAACACTTCATGAGTCATTCGTGATGTGTGAACGTTTCAGTCTTGACGGCTTCTCACTTCAGTATTAATACTGTGTTCTCATCAAAGGCAGTGCTGCAGCCGGCTCACCAAGAGGAAGTGGACTCTTCTGAGACTGGTCAAGTGGAAATCCCCAAACGCCAATCTGAGCTCCACATACGACACACGCTGCCTGACAACATCTGCTGCTGACCAGCTCAAAACTCTTTATTTCCTGAGATGTACTTGGCAAATCATACTTGAATGCTTCTATTGTCTGCGGGTAATTTTCGGTAAAACAAAATGCTATAAATACCACCACCAGTTTTAGTATTGAAACCAGACTTGGCAAGATTACAAACAGTCAAACACAAACAGGCAAGAGCAAATGTCCTATTTATTATAATGTTAGCTTTATTAAAAATAAACCAGTTCCTCATGTGGTCTTCACAGGTCAGATCTGAAGAAGCAGATACGGCTTTTCAGCTTCTCAGATGTAATTCCTCCTCAAGCACACACACGACAACAGAAAGCTCTTTCTTGAACACCTGCAGTACTGGAGCAGACGGTTTTGAGGAGTTTGCGAGGAATAAATGTGTTGCAATGGATGTGCAAAGTACAGTGCATCTGCAAACTGAGCACTTGAATAGAGGGCAAATTAAAGTTTTCGTGGTTTTTCATGGTTTATGCAAAAAAAGTGAGCTGATGTAGACTTGTTTATTCACTTTATATGCTTTAGACATGTAAAACAATCATGTTTCACATCATTATTGGGTGCTTTAATAATACAATTGTGTATCCGTTACGTCAGTGTTTCCTAATCCTGGTCCTGTCTGGAGAATCCCCAACCCTCACATTTAGATATCTCCTTAATCAACTCATTAGAAAAGACCTCAAATGTGTGTGTCAGATAAGAGAGACATAAGAAACTTGCAGTGTCCTCCAGGACCAGGATTGGGAACCACTAACTGCATTACATCATTGCATGATTACGTAAAGAAACTGGTGAATTAGTTCATTGAAACGAACTGTCCAACAGAACCAGTTTGTGGAAAAGAATCAGATTTTACCGTTTGCCTGATGCTTTTTTTGTGTGTTTACAACATATAGTCTAACATATAGTAATATAGTTAAGAAATATCACAGTTTCTGCACTGCTGGTGTCCCCTACCCAGATAGCACATTTACGTCTGCAAGATGTCTGTTAAAGATCTCTTGATCTGGAAAGCATCTGCGGTGTACAAACATCTGACTGTCGTCTTTAAGATGTCAGTTTTACATACATTCTAAATAATAAACATCTTAAAGACATCTAATATACGTCTATTTGACATCTGATAGGAAACGTCCAATAGGCGTATGATGAGCAAACACTCTAAAAAATACGTCTTGCAGATGTAAATGTAGACGTCAAATAGACATCTGCGAGATGTACGTGCGCTATCAGGGGAGCAGAATTACAAAAATAATGCATATTTTCAAACAACCTTTGCAAACGCCCCTCACACTCATCGCACGCTTATGATTATTCTTATGCTCATATCTTACCTTTTTTTCTTCTTCTGGAGCTTGACAGTAAGGCGTTAACATAATATATATCATAGGACAATGTTTAGCTTACCAGTCAAGAAAAAACTGCAGATTTGTTGTATTGATTGAAACCCAAACATTCCATCAAATTCCTCAATCTTATAAAGACTCTGCCAGTGTTTACCCATGTTTTACCTCGTTGTCTGTCTCTGTATTTTGGGTTGCACTTCTGTAAACGACTCTTTTTCCCGTCAGCCGTGTTTCCACACCGGCTAAACACTCTCTGGCTCAGCTCAGCTGCTACAGTAGCCACGCCCCAAACTCTCGCGATTGGTTGAGCTGGAAAGTGATTGATGGATCTGAGCGGGCCGCTCTGAATGTTTTAAAGGGATAGTTCACCCAAAAATTTACATTCTGTCATTAATTACTCACCCTCATGTCGTTCCAAACCCGTAAGATCTTCGTTCATCTTAGGAACACAAATTAAGATATTTTTTAATGAAATCCGATAGCTTTCTGACCCTGCATAGACAGCAAGGTAACTTCCACGTTCAAGGCCCAGAAAGGTAGTAAGAACATCGTTAAAAGGGTCCATGTGACATCAGTGGTTCAACCGTAATTTTATGAAGCTATGATAATACTTTTTGTGCGCAAAGACAACAAAAATAATGACTTTATTCAACAATTCTTCTACCCCAAGTTACCATCTAATGCCATTATGGAGAGTACCACAACGCAAGCGTGTGATGCTGCTGATGTAGAACACGCATGAGCATGCTTTCCTGTGCTCGTAAACAAGACGCAGCGCATGCATGTTCTACGTCAGCAGCATCACGCGCTTGCGTTGTGGTACTCTCCATAATTGTGGTAGATGGTACTTGGGCAAATTGTTTTGTAAGTACTATAATATGTTCAACATTATGTAACTTCAACTTAAAATATTTAGAATTATAGTAGACAAATTGAATTGAACAGAAATTTTATTTTCATGGCCGCCTTTGTCTTTTTTTTTTTTTTTACAAATAAGTCTTGCTTTGTGTCTATCTCTCAAAACAAATGGTGGCACATTTAGACATAAGATGTCAATGAATTCAAAACTCCCCATCATTCATTTGATAAAATAACAGAGTAATACAGAAGCTGTTGTAACATGTATGATATTATGAAAGAGCAAAAGCAGGAATTGAAATTATTCAGGAAAACAGGCATAGTCGTGTCCTAGAGTGTTGTAATATTGAAGATGGGGAAGGCCAGTGAGGTTGCACAATTTGTTTCATTTGTTGAATTTTGCAACATTTACTGTTATTTCTTGTTTATTACTGTAAAGCTGCTTTGAAATGATCAATTGTATGAAGCGCTATAGATATAACAGTAACAAAAATAAACCAAAGTAGTATAAATATTTTTATACTATTACTATAAATTTTATAAATGTTTTAATCTAAAGTGAGAATATTTAATAGATAAACACACAAAAATGTAAGTCATTATTCACTGATAATCTTGCTGTCTTGAAACAAATGACCTTTTGAAACATCACGTCAGGGTATATCTCAATGAAATCAAATGTCATGTGCTTTTGTGTCTCTTGATCAAACGCCATTGACCTCAAAGCTGATGTCACGAGTCTGAATTTTCCTCTGTTCCTCACACAAAGCTGTTCAATAGTTTCTGAAGACTGGAAATCTTGCGCTGGACTCGTAATGGACTACATCTTTGAAGTGGCATGAGGATGAATGAATGAGCACAGTCTGACTGATTGGTGTCATTCACAGTCGTGCTCAGGTGACTCTAGAAGAAGTGAAAGGAGTCTGGCGATGCTCTGATGGGATGTTTGATCTGTTAAAGCCGCACTGGAGAGATGATGAATGTGAAAGCAGCAGTGCTGTGTGGATCGAACATGGACACGAGGAGGCCTGAGAAGCTCATGCAGATGTGAGTGGAGGTTGAAGCAGAGGGAGTCGAAGCATGACGGCGAGGTGTAGAGGAGAAGAATGCTTCTGATTTAGGCCTTTCATGTCTGCAGGCCCATGCGTGTCCAATAGCGTGTGTGTGTGTGTGAAGGGGAAGTGGCTCAACATGTTGAATGGAGCTTTTGTTCTGGGCCGGCTGTGGCTTTTTTACATTCTGCAGTGCTGCAGATGGAAGTGAAGCGGCCCGCATGAGACGAGCATTGAAATGAGCTCCCTCCTCCCTCCTCCTCCTCCTCCTCCTCCCGCCGTGATCCGAGCTTCACTCCTCCTCCGTCGTCATCAGTGAGTCACCAGAGCCGCATGACGCATCCAGGCCTCGCTCCGCTCCACACGCTTCATCTTTATCGGATGTGTTCATTGTGAAGAGGACTAGTCACCTACTATATATAACCAACTATACCACTGTCGCCTTTGGCTTGATTAGTTGGGGATGCTTAATTTCTGGCAACATTGTTGACTTGATTGCACAGACACTACTGGAAGAGAACTGAACTGAACTGGACGATGATGTCACTGAATCATCAATGAAATATATAGTTCAGTCATGAAACTCTAGATGGCGCAGGCTGACGGGTTGTTAACGTAACTGAGGATATTCAGAGAGTTAAACGACTTGGCACAAGCTGATTGGTTTATGCTGCATATGCAGCCAATGAGCTTACTGTCACGGTGCGTGCGGGGAGATGAAGCGAGGACTCAATCGCTAGAGAAATGGTGTTTTATTTTAGTCATAAAAAATGAAACAAAAACAAACTCAAACCACCCCGAGGGGGAAAAACAGACAGGCAGAGCTAAAGCTGCACACATGCAGACACGAAACACACAAAATGAGAAATTACGGATCAGCACAGGATGACAGACACAAGGAAAATAAATAGGAAACCAAACGAGGAGGATAACGAGGGAGACACAGGTGGAGCAACTAAAACAATAACGAGGTAACAAGATGGGAGGGGCCAGACAATAGACAGGAGAGAGCACATGGCAACAGACAAACACAACACAAGCCATGTGCTCCCAGAACACAGTCATCTGGTGGCCCTCCTGCACACCGGCTGAAGCCTGTGACAGAACCAACCCCCCCCTTAAGGGAGCGGTGATTCATACGCTCCCGAGCATCCAGGAGGGAGGCGGAACGGAGGCGGATCAGGGGGAAGGGATGGTGGGCCAGGCCCGTGTAGTGAAAGAGGCCCTGGGGATAGAGATAAACCAGGGTGCCAGGGCGGGACCAGCAGGGCAGGAGGCCAGGGCGGGGCCGGCAGAGCAGGAGGCCAGGGCGGGGCCGGCAGGGTAGGAGGCCAGGGCGGGGCCGGCAGCAAGAGCGGAGCCTGCCTCAAGAAGGGAGCTGGCAGGGCAAGCAGCTGGGGTACAGCTGACAGAGAGTGGAACTTAAGTGGAGCCGACAGGGCGCGAAGCTTGAGCTTAGGCGGAGCCGGCAGGGCGAGGAGCATGGGCGGAGCCGGCAGGGGGGCGCGAAGCCCGAAAACGCGCTCCCCCCCCGGCCCTTGGGCTGAGCCGGCAGAGGGGCGCGAAGCCCAGCTTGGGCGGCGCCCAGGGCGGGAGCATGGGCGGCGCCGCAGGCGAGGCGCATGGGCGCGCCGTTAGGCGAGGAGCTTGGGAGGAGCCAGCAGGGCGAGGAGCTTGGGTGGCGCCGGCAGGGCGAGGCGCTTGGGCGGCGCCGGCAGGGCGAGGAGCATGGGCGGCGCCGGCAGGGCGAGGAGCATGGGCGGCGCCGGCAGGGCGAGGAGCTTGGGCGGCGCCGGCAGGGCGAGGAGCATGGGCGGCGCCGGCAGGGCGAGGAGCATGGGCGGCGCCGGCAGGGCGAGGAGCATGGGCGGCGCCGGCAGGGCGAGGAGCATGGGCGGCGCCGGCAGGGCGAGGAGCTTGGGCGGGGCCGGCAGGGCGGGAAGCTTGAGCTTGGGCGGCGCCGGCAGGGTGAGGCGCTTGGGCGGCGCCGGCAGGGCGAGGAACCTGGGCGGAGCCGGCAGGGCGAGGAGCTTGGGAGGCGCCAGGCTCTAGGAAGGCCTCCCGGGCTTGAAGTGCTGAAAAAGCCTTCTTCCTCCTCCTCCTCCTCTGTTTCCGAGAGGGTGGCACTGCAGCTTCATCTGCCGCCTCCGGGGGCGCTGCAACCTCTTCGGCCACCACCGGGAGCGCTGCAGCTTCATCAGCCGCCTCTGGGGGCGCTGCAGCCTCTTCAGCCACCTCCGGGAGCGCTGCAGCTCCATCGGCCACCTCTGGGGGCGCTGTAGTTTCATCAGCCGCCTCTAGGGGCACTGCAGCTTCTCCGGCCACCTCTAGGTGTTGCGAGGCGACCCACTCTTCCCCCTCTTCCCCTCCTCCTTTTCCGGGGGTACTGCAGCTTCATTGGCCGCCTCTGGGGGCGCTGTAACCTCTTCGGCCACCACCGGGAGCGCTGCAGCTTCATCGGCAGCCTCTGGGGGCGCTGCAGCTTCACCGGCCTCCTCTGGGGGCGCTGCAACCTCTTCGGCCACCACTGGAGGCGCTGCACCCCGATTAGCTGGGGAACGGGCCAGGAACTCTACAAACCCCTCAAAGGACACATGCTTGCACCCTAGCATGCTCCAGGGGCTAATGGGCTCATCAAGGGCATAATTTAATAAGTCCTTTAGTGCAGAGTCATTGTAGCCCAGCCCCTCTGCAGCCTTCTTAAATTCCCCGGCAAACTGCCTCAGCTCGGTCCCTCGTTGCCGGAGGGAGCTCAGGGTCTCCAGCTGGAGCATGCGCTGGTAGAGGGGGGCTGGAGAGAGTAGAGACCGGTAGGCGGTGTGAGCCCATTCTCCGCTGAGTCCCCATGTTGGCTGATCCGTTCTGTCACGGTGCGTGCGGGGAGATGAAGCGAGGACTCAATCGCTGGAGAAATGGTGTTTTATTTTAGTCATAAAAAAAGAAACAAAAACAAACTCAAACCACCCCGAGGGGGAAAAACAGACAGGCAGAGCTAAAGCTGCACACATGCAGACACAAAACACACACAATAAAAAATGACGGATCAGCACAGGATGACAGACACAAGGAAAATAAATAGGAAACCAAACGAGGAGGCTAGCGAGGGAGACACAGGTTGAGCAACTTAAACAATAACGAGGTAACAAGACGGGAGGGGCCAGACAATAGACAGGAGAAAGCACATGGCAACAGACAAACACAACACAAGCCATGTGCTCCCAGAACACAGTCATCTGGTGGCCCTCCTGGGCACACCGGCTGAAGACTGGTGAAACTTCTTGCCTTGCATTTATATAGCTGGCTAGCATTCACTAGAGATAGGCCCTTTTCACATGATTCCCGCGACTCTTGCACACTGTCTGCTGTCTTTATTGCTGTTAGATGAAGTTGGTTAGATATATTTCTCAAATAAACAAACGTTTTAGACATTTACATGTGGTAATAGAAAGCCTTTTCATTCAGTAATTTATGTCCTGCTTAATGCAGCGCCTATATACAAGAATAGATACAAGAATAGTTCAAAATAAGCTTGTACTATTTAAATATCAATAAAATGGGTCTATAATTTTCCGTTTTATTATTTGATGGAATTTAGAAATAAATATTAAATATATTAAGTTTATATTGAAAGCTTTTACAGTTAAAAACAGATGACAGCATTTGTGTAAATAAATATAAAACGCAGGTCATAGCTGTTTTTTAAAGATCACATTGCATATAGCCTATAATGAAAATAAAATACGATCGATCATATTAATCAATCATAATTAATAAAGTAAAAACACGGTATACACGTAGTTAAAGCGAAATTGAATGGAGGAGTTTAAGTAATTGTAGAAGTCCAAAGTTCTGTAGAACTACGTGGCTGTCATTTTTGTATTGTTGTTTTAATATTAAGCCTTATTCTTGAACTGGATAATGAGTTTCTTTTCAGACCACTTACCTTTATGGATGTGAAACTTGCCATGTAGTAAAAAGATTTAACATAAAAAATATGACTTGTGTCCATGTCATTTCCCCATAGTAAATAAAAACAAAATCATGTTGTTTGTCTTTTTATTGCCGAACTATAGGGGGAATTTAATTCACACAGTGTACTCAAAAATTATCCAAGGAATGACATAAACCGAAATAAGTGAAAAGGTTTCAAGTATGTATTTTGTGTGAACACATAATCGTTGTCATACAAATCTGAAAGCAAGCAGTTACGGCAAGCAAGACACCCATCTAAAGCAGATGCAGAAAAACGTTCGCAAAAGAACCCGACTCTAAGTACATTAACATGATTAGTCTTAACTCTTAAATAACGCCTTTCATATTTCAAGTTTTTCCTATATTTTCCCGAGAAGTCTCCGGTGTAAAGGTATAACGGAAATACAGATACACTGCTTTGCGGGAAAGCGGAAGTTAGCTGAAGTCACTGTGAAAAGGGTCTATTCCTGCAGCGTGCTTTCAGAGTTTCTCTGAAAGCCTCCACCTTCCCCAGCTCCACCTGTATAGATCTGTTACAGGTTATTTTATATGCTATTTGTGCAGCAGCAGCATGTCTTAAATACTCACGGCACCGTATCGCCGTATGCATCAGGAGTAGCAAGTTCTGTACTTGCTTGCAGCAGCAGCAGCAATAATCTACAGCTACAGCAATAACCAACAGCAGCAGCAATTCAGCAGCAGCGTAGCAGACCTGTTCCGCCAAGACCAAACACATTAACATTGTCATATCCATCACCATGCTAAAATCTCCAGAGAGTTGTCATGATTGAACTGACTTTAGCTGATAAAGTGACTGTTTTCTATTGTCCTCTTGCATTATCAGATTCTGAAAGTTCTGTATATATGAACCCTGAATGCTGCAATCCAATATTAATTTACATGTGCATTACATTTATTCTGAACAAAACATCAGACCCGCACAATCAGTCGTCGTGTTCAGAACCAGAGATTCTACCGCAGTAATGTCACCGGAGCTACTGCAAGTATTGTGCCATTCTAAATCATACCTCAAGAGAAAGCTGACATCTATGTCAGAGCATTTTTAGCAAATATTTCGTAAATATTCAGTATACAACAGTTCGTAAGACATGAGATGGAAATAGTCCGATTCAAGGATTTACATGTTTGAATGCCTTAATTTTTGTCAATCCAAATAAATCTAATCTGGACATTGACACAGGCATTTCAGCATTATTTAAATACATTTTTGAGATGGTGTGCGATGAGATCGGTGTGTTGGTTAGTTCAATTATCCAATCACATCATCTGCTGAAGAAGTCACATGAGTTTTTTGATGCGCTTTGAGGAATTTATTCGGTAGTACATTGTAGTTTATTTGCATGTCTTATTATCAAATGGAAAAAATACGGTGCGTTCCAACGGGATATATCGCCCTCCGAAAGAGCACTTCGGAATGAAAACAATCATGGCTGCCATATTGAAGGGTCGTTCCAAAACGAAGTGCTTAAAACTGGTCACTTCAAAGGGCCCTTTGGAATGTAGGATTTCGAAGGGTACAACTGATGGACACTTCGGGGCCCCATGATCCTTTGCACAGATTCTTCGCACGATGAGGTCGCCTCCGTGTGGGCACTTGATGATGACGCAGAAGGGCACTTCAAGGAACATTTGTTTGATCCCCTACAGCCTTCAACCCTTCGAAGCTCTCACTCCGGAGGGTAAACCCTTTGAAGGGATTAGGGCATAGGGATGAGCCCTTCCGAATGGAACGCAGGGTTTATCTGACTCAATTGAGTGCATAAGTTATTTATGCGCATTTTTAGAATTGATGCGCATCTTGGCGTTTCCAAGCAGCTTTTCATTTGAATGCAATGCACACAAATATGTGGATGGAAACATAGCTGTTTACATGCTATTTTTTATTATATTTATGTATTTCGAACAAAACGTTAGCGCATGCGCAGTGCGTCAGTAAGTCAATGTTTAACCCGGATCGAGCTCAATCAGATCGATCAAGGAGTTTACATGAAGGCTTTTCAATCCGATTGCGCCATCAATCTGAGTAATGGATTATTTGTGTGCATGTGAACAGAGCTGTGACGTTCAGTCACAAATGAATGAGTTGTGTTTTTCAACCCCTGTGTGTGTGTGTATCATAGCACATGATCACTTCAGACTCCAGGTTTGTAAAGGGAGGCCTGTCCCGTCTGTGAGTTACAGGCCTCTTTGAATATGGCTGGAATCATGATGATGAACTTGACTTCTTCTTCTTCTTTTACGGCAGCTCGCAAACAAAAAGTGCATCACTGCCACCTTTCTCCCGAATGGACCATTGACACTCATCCTACATGAGCCTGAATCACACACACAACCACATCAACCAACATAACATCACATTTATAAACTTGACTTGAAATCAGCATGTATTTTTATTTATTCTCTGGATCTCATGTGACTCATTTAATCTCAGCAAACTGGATGATCTGGAACTGAACACTTGTTAATGAATGATCTACAGCCTCGCGCATCTCAGCTCTGATGTGTGAAGGTGCAGTCTCAGTTTGGTGGTTGGAGATCCAGAAATAAAGCACCGGA
Source organism: Sinocyclocheilus anophthalmus (assembly GCA_018155175.1). Classification (NCBI taxonomy): domain Eukaryota; kingdom Metazoa; phylum Chordata; class Actinopteri; order Cypriniformes; family Cyprinidae; genus Sinocyclocheilus; species Sinocyclocheilus anophthalmus. Next base: position 131,904 of record JADLZN010010287.1, read on the forward strand.
GATTTTCACACACAATCAGCTGAGAATGAGAAACAAATCACACAAGACATGCTGATCTGCAGTCAGTGATCATGTGAGAGACACATTCAAGACATTTAGCAGTGTATTACGCCACCTACTAGATGAACAGGGATGTTAGTAATGACATATTTACTAATACAGATGAAATGATAGTTCTGAGGGAAGTGCTTTTGATAATATAATATAATATAATATAATTAATATAATATATCTAATATAATATTATAATAATAAATAATAATATTGACTTACATTATAACGAGAAGTCATCTCTGGTATGGTGCCCGTCAATCACAAATACACATGAGTGTTTTTACACGAGCCAGTCCAGCAGAGATTGTTGTAGGTTCATTTAAGTGAATGCATGTTTTTGTTTGGATGAGAGAATCCAAATATTCCTATTGCTGTTACACCATGTTACACCACTCTCCTGCATGTCTTCTGTCGTCTGACTGATAGTTTTTTATCAAGTCAAAGCTCTTTTAGTGTAATTGTTGAAACGTCCAGCTTCAGCTCGAGCTTCTCGTGTCAGATCTTGACTGGTTTTGATCAAGTAAATGTCAGAATAACTGCAGTAATATTTCCAGATGAACACTTGCTGGATTGAAGCAGCTCAGCTTTACTTGATTCTCCATCAATCATGTTTTAGAGTCTCAAATCTTTTCCTCAGGATCTTTTGAGGAGCGTTTGTTTCCAGAAGCTTTACTTTCACTGTTCCTCACTGTTATAAAGATCTCATTGATTTACAAGCATCAGAATTTCATCATATAAATATCAGCATCTGCACCAGCTTGCATATTTTTGCTCAGTTTGAGTCTCTGAATAAAATTGAGCTGTTTTTTCCTCCATATTCTCACTGTATTCTATATGAGCCATAAAAGCCTGATGGGTCAAATATGATACTCAACACATATTACTTTTTGTCAGGCTTTACAGGATTAATTTGAACACAAAGAGCTCAATGAAGTGTTATTACTTAACAGTTTATTAATAATTAAACAAATATATTTATCTTTTTGTTTTTATTGGTAAATAATGAAGCTCCAATCAATGTTTTGCATTCATTAATTCATATAGACCTAATGACGATCTTGCATTTTTCAAAAGTTTTAGATGATTATTTAAACTGCAGGTTATATGTGTGGTCAGATCTGATGTTATTCTGATCAAACATGAGTCGCTTTTGCTAACACATCCATGCTGATTGTTATATAATAACGAGGCAAGCGACAGTCAGTCTCTTCTGTGCGACGGCAATCAGCATGTCTTGGCTGTGTTTGATTGAGGCTGATTGAGGTTACAGATGGGGAAATAAAGCCTCATGAAGCTCTGAGGCCTTACCTTATACAGTATATGGTCTTTACCCTTGATTCAGAGATATTGACAACATCGCCATCTGCTGGCTATAAAACTTACAACGCCATAAAACAGAAATATATTGCATACATAATACATACATTTAAAAAAATATCCTGTGCTCTGCAACCCCGACAGATCTTCAAATTAATATTGTCACTTAATACTTTTACTTAAAAGTACTTAAACATTTGATTTATTATAAATTCCTTATATTTTCAAATTAATAACATTCTCTCGTGATTTTGCACATCCATTGAAGTCAAAATCAGGCATATAAGACAATGCAAAAGTAATCCATATAAGTCTTCTGAAGGGACTGGATCGCTTCACTGGTTCTTGCGTGTCAAAGCGAGCATGATTGAGCTGCTGTTTACAGTATTTGATACACTCTGTGAGTGTGTTGATCGATGTTTATAGATGAATAAAAGCTTAAATTAAATCTGTTCATCATACGAAGTGATTGTGCCTCTTCAGAAGACCTGGACTAGACCTTGTGTGATGAATTATGAACTTTTTGGAACTTGATAGAAGTTGATTTTCAATGGATTGACAAAAATGATGAAGCTGATGCGGGGCCATGCACACAAATCTGTATTATGTTTAGTATTTAAAAGGTAAAAAAGGGTCATGTTTTCATTGTGATTGGCTGATCAGGAACCAATCAGTGACTCAGTCATTATTCATATTATAAAAAATATCAAATTTTATTGGTTGTGATGGATGCTGACACCGTCTCTGAAGGGTTGGGTTAGTACTGCAGAAGAAAGAACACCGTATGAAAATGAAGGTGAGTAAATTATGGTAGGACTTTCATTTGTGAGTCTTTGAAGACTGTCATAATTGTGGTGTTGTTTTAATATGTTTAGGTGTCATAACATTAAATGCTGGCACACAGGCCGTTAGGAGCATGAGTCAGTCAGTCATATATTTATTTATAAAGCACATTTAAAAACAACAGCTGTTTGCCAAAAGTGGCAGTAAAATTAGCATATTTCCAAAATACAGAATAACACAGAACAAACAAGCCCTAAACATTTATCCACTCTGCACTTATTATGACCATAGGCAACTTAAATAAATATGCTTTAAGAAGAGACTTAAAATCAGCGTATGTTGGTGCAGTTTTTATATAGAATGGCAAATTGTTCCAAAGCTGTAGAGCAGCAACTGAGAAGGCACGATCACCTTTCGATTTCAAGCGTGTCCTTGGAACAGTCAACTGAAGACTACTAGTTGATCGAAGTTCCCTGGAGGCATTACAGTGGAACAGAAGGAGATCAGAGATATATGACGGAGCCAGTTCATGCAAACCCTTATAAACAAACAACGTTTTGAAATGGATACGATATTTAATTGGGAGCCAGTGGAGAGAGATCAACAATGGTGAAATATGTTCCCTCTTCCTTGTTCAAGTTAAAGGGGTCATATGATGCTTTGGAGTGTTACAAGCTGATTGTGCATAGATGAGTTCCCTGAAGTTGCAAAGACTAAAGTCTCAAAACCAAAGAGATATTCTTTATAAAAGTTAAGAGTCAGCCACACCTACCTAAAACGGCTCGTTCTAACACGCCCCCACATGTCTACATCACTATGTGGGAAGATTTGCATTACGCCGCCCAAATGTTCACGCAAATGAAAGAAGGCGTAACTTTTATTCTCAATGTAGTATTGTTGCCGCTGCCGCCCTCCGCCGTGTCGTGAAGGTGCTGTGTGTTTCGTTGTGAAAGCGACAATACTTTGTTTGGCCTTCCAAAGGAGGATACGACTAGAAATCAGTGGTTTTGTTGTATTTACAACACTGTTCCAGATCCGTTCAACCCAAATATTCAGATGTGTGCAGCACATTTTATGGAGGATGTTTCCTGATCCTGGGAGAGTAGACTACAATGCCGGCTGTTCTGACTCACACGACTGTAAGTACGTTTTCATATTTTAAGGATTTGCCCTGATGATTCAAACGTGAGTTTTTGGGCAGTGTAGAGTAGCACTTGTTGTTTGTCATTTCTCTGATCACAAATTCAGACATGGTTTTATGTTAACGCTGCACGATGCAACGTGTAAAAAGACAGTATAACTCATTATAATCAGTAATTATGTCCCCACTGGATGCAACGAATGCCTCGTTTATAATGGGTTTTAATGGTTTTGTCTCGTCGCTCCGGCCTGACAGGCACACAGTATGGTGATGGCGTAACATTTTTTCCGTCACACGCTTGAGGTATTCAACCAATCACAACACACTGGATAGCTGACCAATCACAGCACACCTCACTTTTCAGCCCGATGAGCTTTGTAAAAAAAGTTTCAGAAAGGCGGGGGATAGAGGAGAAAAAATAATGTCCAGTACGTGGAAAATAATGTGTTTTTTTTACTTTAAACTGCATAAACACATTTCATTACACCAAATAAACAAAATAATGTTCTTTTTAGCAACATCATATGACCGCTTTAACAATCTAGCGGCAGCATTTTGAACAAGTTGAAGACATGACAATAGAACAACACCCAAGTACAACACATTACAATAATCTAATCTGGATGAGATAAAATCATGTATTACAGACTCCATGTCTCTTAATGTTAAGAATGACTTCATCTTCGCAATATTCTTTAGCTGATAAAAACAACTTCTAACCACAGCATTGATCTGTTTATCAAATGTCAAATCCGAGTCAAAAGTAACGCCTATGTTTCTGACATCTGAATGAAGATTACCAGATAGAGGTCCCAGTTTACTGGCAACAACCTCTGTAGAAACAGGGGAGCCAAAAATGAAGACCTCAGTTTTAGAATCGTTTAACTGGAGAAAGTTGGCAGACATCCACTGTTTAACATCTCTCAGACAATCAAACAGACACTGTAAACTGGAGGCCTCCTTTGGTTTCAAGGGAACATAACACTGAGTATCATCTGCGTAACAGTGGTATGAGACATTGTACTTTTGCATACAAAGGAAGCATGTATAAAGAAAATAAAACAGGACCCAAAATTGAGCCTTGTGGAACTCCAAACAAAAGTGGTGCATAAGGGGATGAGTATTTGCCAGTCTCTACAGAGCTGCAGGAGATGCTGATGGAGGGGAGAGCGACTCCTGATACTGTAATCGGCGGAAGCTGGATTGAACTGTGATATCACACATGACTGGCAATCCAGCAGCTGACTTTCTGCTGTGAGTAAAGCTTTATGATGTTGATTTATGTCGTCATGTGAACATCTGTGTGTGTCTTGTTTCTCTACTCATGTTTTCTGTAGAGCTCGTGATCTTGGCCTGAGGTGGAATCTCACACTCTTTGTTTCCTTGTGCAGCAACATTTCAAGCTGCTGTAGGTGTAAACCACAACATAAGGATTGGGATGTCAGTTGATTTCTGTATGTTCTCTGGTGCTTCTTAACCAGTGCTTACAGATCCCATTAATCCATACACGAAACAGTTCATGAGTCGGCTCTTTGCCTCTATGTTGAGCTTTAAAACAATGTAATTCACACCTATTATGGAGACGTTAAAGCTGTAATTTATGTTTGCAGTGCACAATTTTATTTTACATTAGTTATTTTACTTAAAAGTTGTTAGATTTAGCATTCTATAGATGAATGAACAACACACATACACAGCAAGAGAACATGACACAAATAATGCTACACTCTGATGTAAGAAGACATTTCCACAATGATTCAAAGCAAAGCTATGAATCGATATCTGGAGAGCTTTAAATGGCAGAAGTGTGATGGTGTATCAGTGCCATCTAGTGGATGAGCAGGAGAGTTGTATTGACTTTAATTAAAGGGTCATGAATGTCTGTGAACACACACTCAAACTCAGGATTCTGGAAGAGCCCAGCTTTCCTCATCTGGCCTAATGAAGACCATATTCACTCCTGTACAGTAGGTGGCGCTGATCTGCTGATCTGCCATCCGGCTCTCACCAAGCCAAACCCAAAGCTGAAAAACTGTGCTGCGTCCCAGTTCACTTACTTATACTACGCCATAAAGTATGGACTCTTTATGTGAAGAAAAAGTACATATTTTTGAGTATATTAATTAATTAATTAATTGAGTATATCATTAAACTTAACTGTTCCCATCTGACCTACCCAAATTTTTAGTAATACAGGAAATAGGAATTATATTCATTTGATTCATATTTGTGTTTGAGATGTTTTCATTTTTAACCCTTGGTTCTGATATGGACTGATGAACAAATATATTAGTTGTTCCAATATACAGTGGGGCAAAAAAGTATTTAGTCAGCCACCAATTGTGCAAGTTCTCCCACTTAAAAACATGAGAGAGGCCTGTAATTTTCATCATAGTATACCTCAACTATGAGAGACAAAATGATTTAAAAAAATCCAGAAAATCACATTGTAGGATTTTTAAAGAATTAATTGGTAAATTCCTCGGTAAAATAGTATTTGGTCACCTACAAACAAGCATGATTTCTGGCTCTCACAGACCTGTAATTTCTTCTTTAAGAGGCTCCTCTGTCCTCCACTCGTTACCTGTATTAATGGCATCTTTTTGAACTTGTTATCAGTATAAAAGACATTTGTCCACAACCTCAAACAGTCACACTCCAAACTCCACCATGGCCAAGACCAAAGAGCTGTCAAAGGACACCAGAAACAAAATTGTAGACCTGCACCAGGCTGGGAAGACTGGATCTGCAATAGGTAAGCAGCTTGGTGTGAAGAAATCAACTGTGGGAGCAATTATTAGAAAATGGAAGACATACAAGACCACTGATAATCTCCCTCGATCTGGCTCCACGCAAGATCTCACCCCGTGGGGTCAATATGATCACAAGAACTGTGAGCAAAAAATCCCAGAACCACAAGGGGGGACCTAGTTGAATGACCTGCAGAGAGCTGGGACCTAAGTAACAAAGGCTACCATCAGTAACGCATTGCGCCGCCAGGGACTCAAATCCTGCCGTGCCAGACGTGTCCCCCTGCTTAAGCCTGTACATGTCCAGGCCCGTCTGAAGTTTGCTATAGAGCATTTGGATGATCCAGAAGAGGCTTGGGAGAATGTCATATGGTCAGATGAAACCAAAATAGAACTTTTGGTAAAAACTCAACTTGTCGTTTTTGGAGGAGAAAGAATGCTTAGTTGCATCCAAAGAACACCATACCTACTGTGAAGCATGGGGGTGAAACATCATGCTTTGGGGCTGTTTTCCTGCAAAGGGACCAGGACGACTGATCTGTGTAAATGAAAGAATGAATGGGGCCGTGTATCGTGAGTTTTTGAGTGAAAACCTCCTTCCATCAGCAGGGCATTGAAGATGAAACGTGGCTGGGTCTTTCAGCATGACAATGATCCCAAACACACCGCCCGGGCAACGAAGGAGTGGCTTCGTAAGAAGCATTTCAAGGTCCTGGAGTGGCCTAGCCAGTCTCCAGATCTCAACCCATAGAAAATCTTTGGAGGGAGTTGAAAATCCGTCTTGCCCAGCGACAAGCCCCAAAACATTCCTGCTCTAGATGAGATCTGCATGGAGGAATGGGCCAAAATACCAGCAACAGTTGTGAAAACCTTGTGAAGACTTACAGAAAAAACATTTGACCTCTGTCATTGCCAAAAAAGGGTATATAACAAAGTATTGAGACGAAATTTTGTTATTGACCAAATACTTATTTTACCGAGGAATTTACTAATTAATTCTTTAAAAGTCCTATAATGTGATTTTCTGGATTTTTTTCTCATTTTGTTCTCATAGTTGAGTATACCTATGATGAAAATTACCGGCCTCTCTCATCTTTTTAAGTGGGATAACTTGCACAATTGGTGGCGGACTAAATACTTTTTTGCCCCACTGTATACTAAAGCAATGCAATTTCACAAAAGCCTCCATTATAAGATTTCTTTGCAAAACGAATTGTTTAAACAAAGAATCTTCGGCAGGAGGAAGAAGTCTTCAGATGCACTGTGGGCAAAATCAACCATACACACATATTATTATACCTTTATTTTACCAGCAAATCTCTTTTTCGACTTGGCCAAAATAGAAGTATAAAAATTTCACAGCGTCCATAAACATGATAAAGTTTATAAAAGACAGTCAGAGTCTAGACTGTAATGCAGATTGTAATGAATTTCACCATGGTAAACTGTGTCGTTCTGTAAGGATCAAACACTGCTGGGTTAAATGTCACTAAAATAAAGAACAGAACAAAAAGCAAGTTTTTTTTTTACAGCAGCCATAGAAAAACATGAGTATAAACTAGAAACTCAACCTAACTCTCAACTGAATTAGTGATATGTGGTTTAAAAATGGTTTAAAATACAGTTTTTTACAGCAAATACATAGTTATTTTCTTGTTTTGCCTATTTTTAACCACATAGTCCAAAAGTTCAACAGCACAGTCTTGATAGCTTTGGCATTTAAGGCACATAACCGTGAGTTCATGCATATTTGCACTGAATTTGCTGTTTGCATTTCCCATGTTGTCATGAAGTCCATTTACTGCAGCTCTGGAGTCACTGAACACATGACATTTACAAAAAAACAAGCTGAAGAACTGAGCAGACAATCATGCACTGCAGCAAGAGTTCAATTCAACTGATTTAGGCCAAGTCTTGCTTTGTGTTAGTTCGGGTTAGTGAAAACAAAGAAAGATAAAATAGAGTATAAAATCTACTCTTTATGGCGCCTGAGCATGGTGGGTCTGACTGAAAATATTTTATTTCATTCATTTTCATTAAATGTTTTAGACATTGGAAGGACACATATATACAGAACCACACCTGCTCGCGGTTCACTGTCCAGTCTACTGAAATACTACAAATAAATGTTTAAAAGGAAGAACGAATTAAACTACAGGTGCGTCTCAATAAATTAGAATGTCGTGGAAAAATTTCATTTATTTCAGTAATTCAACTCAAATTGTGAAACTTGTGTATTCTTTTAAATTCAATGCACACAGACTGAAGTATTTTAAGTCTTTGGTTATTTTAATTGTGATGATTTTGGCTCACATTTAACAAAAACCCACCAATTCACTATCTCAACAAATTAGAATATGGTGACATGCCAATCAGCTAATCAACTCAAAACACCTGCAAAGGTTTCCTGAGCCTTCAAAATGGTCTCTCAGTTTGGTTCACTAGGCTACACAATCATGGGGAAGACCGCTGATATGACAGTTGTCCAGAAGACAATAATTAACACCCTTCACAAGGAGGGTAAGCCACACACATTCATTGCCAAAGAAGCTGGCTGTTCAGAGTGTTGTATCCAAGCATGTTAACAGAATGTTGAGTGGAAGGAAAGAGTGTGGAAGAAAAAGATGCACAGCCAACTGAGAGAACTGCAGCCTTATGAGGATTCTCCAGCAAAATTGATTCAAGAATTTGAGTGAACTCACAAGGAATGGACTGAGGCTGGGGTCAAGGCATCAAGAGCCACCACACACAGACGTGTCAATGAATTTGGCTACAGTTGTGGTATTCCTCTTGTTAAGCCACTCCTGAACCACAGACAACATCAGAGGCGTCTTACTTGGGCTAAGGAGAAAAAGAACTGGACTTTTGCTCAGTGGTCCAAAGTCCTCTTTCAGATGAGAGCAAGTTTTGTATTTTCATTTGGAAACCAAGGTCCTAGAGTCCGGAGGAAGGGTGGAGAAGCTCATAGCCCCAGTTGCTTGAAGTCCAGTGTTAAGTTTCCACAGTCGTGATGATTTGGGGTGCAATGTCATCTGCTGTGTTGGTCCATTGTGTTTTTTGAAAACCAAACGTCACTGCACCTGTTTACCAAGAAACTTTGGAGCACTTCATGCTTCCTTCTGACCAGCTTTTTGAAGATGCTGACCTCATTTTCCAGCAGGATTTGGCACCTACCCACACTTCCAAATGCACCAAAAGTTGGTTAAATGAGCATGGTGTTGTTGTGCTTGACTGGCCAGCAAACTCACCATACCTGAACCCCAGAGAGAATCTATGGGGTATTGTCAAGTGGAAAATGAGAAACAAGAGACCAAAAAATGCAGATGAGCTGAAGGCCATTGTCAAAGAAACCTGGGCTTCCATACCACCTCAGCAGTGCCACAAACTGATCACCTCCATGCCACGCCGATTGAGGCAGTAATTAAAGCAAAAGGAGCCCCTACCAAGTACTGAGTACATGTACAGTAAATGAACATACTTTCCAGAAGGTCAACAATTCACAAATTTTTTTTTTTATTGTTCTAATTTGTTGAGATAGTGAATGGTGGGTTTTTTGTTGCATATGTTAAGCCAAAATCACACAATTAAACCCTAAGACTTAAAGACTTCCGATCTGTGTGCATTGAATTTATTTCTACACGTTTTCACAATTTGAGTTGAATTACTGAAATAAATGAACTTTTCCAAGACATTATAATTTATTGAAATGCACCTGTATATACGACTTGATTTTCCTTTGTTTTCAGTGGTTTGAGTCCTCCAAAGCTGACCAGCTGCATAAACAAAGTCAGTATGTCTCAAGAACTATTTTGATCAACTAGCAGTAAGCCAAGTGGCAATCAGTCTTTCGGATTCAAATGAGACTATTTTTCATGCAACTGATAAAGTTATGGCCAATCTTGGAGAAAAAAATTTACTAACTTTTAAGACTAGTCAAAGCATTTTATGCCCCAGATCTAGATTTGAAGCCTTAACTTTTGCCTGCAAGATGCAACACTTTAACCAGGTAAGTCACTGACTGAGCTCAACTAAAGGACTGGTTATGAAGAACGAATGGCTTTTCCCACACGATTTCCACAAACTGGAATGTAACCGGTTTTATTTGAAACACTAAATCAGTCTCTGGTGCTGGAGCGCGACGAAGCGAGAGCGCTGACCCCAGGAGCCTCATTAAAACTAGTTCAGGGACCGCGACTCCTTTGCAGAAACTCTGCAGCTTTGTGAACTCGAGTGTCACCCAGAAGAGCGCCAGAGGAAAGCTTCTCTTCTGATAAACATACACCCGCACACGTCCCACCGGCCCGCGCCGCGTCTAAACGCACTCTTGTCTGAGTGAGACACTACAAGAGGAGGCACATTTGTCCCTGAGCTGTTCGTCTGAGATCTCTGCGCGTTTCTCGTACCCTCCAGATTCTCCAGACGCCACGCTCAGCTTCACAGGAACACACGCTCGCTATCGGAAGAGGATGAAACAGCTGGGGTGTGTAAAGCAACACATACATGTGGCAGCACATACTGTTCTCTTTCAGGTATTCTTCTGGGCTTTATCATTTTGGGTTTGATTTTTCCAGGTGTTACACTCAAAGGAAGCTGCCGCTGCTGTCTGGAGGAGCAGAGATCCTCCGTATCTTCTCATTATAGAGCCACTGAGAAGAACACCACGAGCTGTGACTGACGGTATGAAACGCCCACCGCTCATCATTCAGATTGAGCTTCAGCTCAGGACTGACCAGAGAAGAAAGAAGAAGAAAATCAGTGCACAACTGAGATGTTTGACTCACTGTGAAAAACACGGGTCTACAGTATCCAAATTAGTTTGCAAGCTATGAATGTGTGACACTTCCGATTCATTAGCTGCTATAGGGAAATAATTAGAGTAACAAAATGCAGTGAACGGTGAAACTACTTAGGTACAAACTAGTGTGTTTATGTGTAATTTAAATATTATGATACAACAACCAGTTTGCAATATCACACAGCATAACAGACTGTTTTTGTTCTGGTAAAATAACTGAAAGTGAATGAGACCGGAAGCCACACACATTCAAGTTACAAATGGCCACACTGCTCTTACATTAAAAATGAGGTGGATGTAATGCTGCACAGACACGTATGTTTGTTTAATGAGGACAAAGTGGCCTAATGGTGCAGTTCATGTGTTGTGTGCTGATGGGTTGGATGTGCCCTCGATGTGCACTTTTCCATTCTCTACTACCCGACATTTAGTGTGGACTCAGAGGAAAGAAGCACTGTAGACATAAAGATGATGATAATGACTACAGACTAACCCACACTGTAAAAAAAAAATCAGTAAAATTTAAAGGAAAAAACCGGCAGCTGTGGTTGCATACACATGGTGAGGCACTACAGAGTGTGATTATATAGCTCAAATGTGCTGCTGCCTTCAGTCAGTGATGCTGTGATTCTGTCAAAAGTTTGATCAGTTTTGGTGAAACACACACACACTCTCACGCTCCCTCTCACACACACACACACACACACACACACACCCACCACACACAACACACACACACACACACACACACCTTTCACTCTCACACACACACACACACACACACACACACACACACACACACACACACACACACACACACACACACACACACACACACACACACATACACCCACACACACCCACACACACCACCCACCACCCACACACACACACACAACACACACACACACACACGACACACTCACCTCCTTACAACAACCACACAGCCTTGGTAGCAGAGGAGACATCTTTCAAAAACACAACACAAAACATTTATATTCACATTAAAGCATTTCTTTTCAAATCAGTATTTCAGGTAATTTATACATTTTTTGTAATTTTTTTCATAATAAGCAGAATATTATACAGTCATCTGATCAATATCACAAAATAAACACAGTAAACTAAAATATTACTGATAAGCTATGTGTAATCCTATAATAATAATTGCTCAGTGGTCCAGCATTAATTTAAGTGAGTTTATATACATATTAGATATATATAATTATATAGATCATGCCTCTGCCTTCCATCTGTTATATATTATCTTATTATATAAGGATCATGGAAATATTAATAAAAATCATCCTTGATTTTAAAGACATTCTTGTTTGCATTTATGTTCTAAACAGTTTTGGCACTGTGTGAAACCTGTGGCCTGAAGCACAATGAGGATATTAGACTGCAGTGCATGTGAAAAGTTAGCAGTATAATACATCAAACTCTCTTCAGGCAAATGCTTATAATGAACACGAGTGTGTGTGATCCTCGAGGAGTCCTCTGGATGGCGCTGTCTGTCTGCGCTTCAGTCTGCAGCACCGCCTCATTAGAGTCCAGAGCCCCTCACACAGCATCACACACATGTCAACAGGAATGCAGCCTGCATGCAACAAACACAGTCAAATCAGTCATGCTGCAGGCTATCTCTCTCACACCTCACATGACAATTACCTGCTCACAGCACAAGCAGGCGTCTGAACGCTACTGCATGTATTTTACATGGTTTATGCTTTATATGTGTCTGCAGTGGGTGAATGCAGATGTGGACTATCTGTGTTCAGAGTAAAGTGTTTATTCCTGGTAATGAGCGTACAGTCGCAGCTAATGTCGCTGTCTCTCATTGTTCCACGGTGAGCCTCTATTCAGCTCTTGCACTTTTCTGTACCTGTCCTGCCGGAGCAGGTGGACACGGTGGTTTGTTTTCACATCATTAATCATTCCTGAAGCCACACTTGAGCCTGTAATGATACGCGCGGGACCCACCGCACAATTGCCTTTCTTTGCACGGCTGCCAAATTGGAGGTGAACGGCCGTAGCCAGACAGCGCTCCCACATCCCCGACTGTCTCATCATTTAGCTATTTATCCATCTCGGCCTCGTCCGCCACCGCTCTCGCCGCTTTCCCAGGAGACGCGGATTGTGAGGTCTTGGGGGGGTCGCGGGATCAGATTTGCTGCTCAGGGTTTTTGCCTTTGATTGTGTGCCTATAAGTTTGGGATTAAAGATAAATTTCCCACAGGGCAGTGCTGGATTTGCTGCTGCCGTTTAACTGTTTAACCTGGCTTACTCTGGTAGGAGGGGTGTCCTCCGAGACCTGGGAGGGTTGAACCGGAGCCAGTCGGCGTCGATAAGAGCGGGCCGCGTAGGCTATCGGATCAACATCACGGAAATCTGTACAAACAGAGCGTCTCTCTCTCTCCTCTCCTTCTCGTCTTCTCTCTCTCTCTCTCTCTCTCTCTCTCTCGAGCGGCTTGATACCTCACATCTCAAGATCACGTGGTGGCGAGTTATTTCCCTCAGTAATACCATTAAAAAGTAGGTTACACTTTATTTCAATAGACATTTTTGCTAACTAAAAGTAACTTTGCAACTACATATTAAATAACTCTCATTAGTTTGCAACTACATGTCAACTAACTTACGTATTAGTAGGGTGTTAGGTTAGGGTTAGGGTTAGGGTTAGGGGTTAATTGTAGTCCGTAGAATGACTGCTAGTTGACATGTTGCAAAGTTACTTATAGTCAGCAGACTGTTTTTGAGTGGACTCAAAATAAAATGGGTTACACTTTATTTTTAGGTGTTCTTGTTACAGTGTAATTATACATTTAAGTACTGAGTAACATTAATTAACTACATGCACTTACTATATGGTTAGGGTTTGGCTTAGGGGTACTTGCGTGTAATTATGCATAATTAATTGTTATTATAATAGTAAGTACATGTAACATGTGCAACAAGGACACCTTAAAATAAAATGTTACCAAAAATATTTTCTGCAGTACATGCATATATATAGAGCGCGGTGTCTAGAAGTAAAAAGTATACAACAAATATCTGTTTCTTCCTTCCCAGGTCTCTGGAGGGTAATCTTTACCCACGCCAGCAAGGCCGCAACTTTACAGAAGACAATAAGCAGGCTTCATTTGAACCAAACGAAGCATCTGGCTTTGGAAAAGCAGCGGGAAGGCGTGCGAGGGACCCTGTACCGGCGGGATGAGTGAGGCTTTCAGAATCAGCAGGTGCATCTCTGTTCTGTCAAACTCAGTCCGAGCAGATCACACAGATCTGAGGGAGTTTAGCAGCCTCCCGCTCCATAAACACCAGCCTCAGGTGTGTTACTGGAGAGCGGCCAGAGCTTTGATCACGGCTCCAGGTACGGATGCGGCCCGGACACGTACTCCAGTAGCTGCACACATGCGTGCCATTACTGGCTTAACGACAGGTGCAGACGAACACAGTCAATGCTATAATACATGAATACTAGACAGAAGAAGAGCAGCCTTTCAACAAGGACGGACGTGGAAAGGTGGATCTCCTGGGATTCTCAGTGATAAGCGCTGCCGAATATACGGCACAACGGTATTGATCTTTAATTAAAGCCGCTCTTAACTGCAGCTGAGTGGATGAGAGTTAATTCATGAACTAGTGATAATATTTGTGCTCTGCATGAGGAGGTACATAAAAAGTTATCTATTGTCTGAGCAGTTTATCAGCGCAGTGATGGCGGAACGTTCTGTGCCACGCCTGGGACTTACGAGCAATAACTCAACATTATGGGTCAATTTAAAACGGGCCCTGCACACCGATTCTCAGATGTCCTTAGCTGCTGAACGATGCTGCCGCTGGATTACTGGAGGTCTGTCTGGATCAGACTCTCACCCGTCTAAACCACGTGAGCACATGGAGCGATACGACGAGGAAGGGCAGAGGGTGTCTATATACTGTGATTTCACTCTTTCTAGTCTTATTGATTTCTTCACAGGATGCAGCTATTAACATTGAGGTTGTTCCAGAGGAGCTTGCGGCAGGTATCCAGGCGCTCGGAGTGTGTGAGCGCTCTGCTTTCATAATTAAGGTCAGCTGGGATGCATTAAAGCATTTGAGGTGTTAAAATCGGCGCTCCTCAGAGAGCGAGTTGGCATCGCTCACGCTTGTAAATTAGGTGCGCTTCCGTCGCTGAAAAGGAGGGCGGGGCTACGGCTGCTTTGAGGAATGGGCTGAACCTCTGATGTCTTCAACAGTCTCAGGTTCTGATGATCTCACAAAACACACGACCTGCTGTACTGGCCGCTCTAACCATTAGGAACACAAAGCATGTTATTCTGTGCAAGTGAGCACTGATGAGTGTTACTCGACCAATAGAATGGTGAGCACACCTGTCAGGTGACACACACAGCAGCCAATGAGAGGAGAGAAAGACAACTTCCTGCTAAGAAAGAAAAATAAATTAACTAAAAACCCCATGCAATAACCATTGTCGTCAGATTTTACAGGAACATTATCTTTCCTTCGACTTCTTTTTTACAAGTAAAATGAGCTGCAGTTGCATGACCAAAAAAATTCTCATTTATGGAAATGGACCACAAAGCCTTGTCCATGTTTGATTTTACTTTTGCAAAAACATTTCATTCAGAAGTCAAAGCGACACTCTTGATAATTCATCTACCGCATGGTCTCAAAAAGACGCAGCATGTTTAATGAAAATCCCAGTGGCATCAGTTTTTGTAGGATGTGGGACGTGAGGCTTGTTCTCTGTATCGCTGCAATTTTTGCAGTAATTTTAGACAAACAGTGAAATCAATGGAACGCAGGGAAGACGTCAGTCAGATATATGGTAATGGCTGGAATGTTGTGTTTTTAACACCAGTATTTATTTGACCATTATGTTAAATTGTCCTCATAAAGCTTCACTTGGCAGCTCCATCTTTCTGTTCTCCGTCTATGAAGCTCTAAAGTGGACCGGTGGGAGAACAGTCCAACATGGCTGCTTTACTAAACAAATAATCATCATGCAGAGCCTTCAAACTGCCTTTTGAACACAGTCAACGCTACAGTTGTTGAAAATGAAATTAGATTATTTGCTCCCCCCCCTCCATGCTGAAGCTTGATGATCGGACTGGAAATATAAGTGCTCATTTTAATGCCCTTCTTACTGTAAACTTCTTGTTGAAATTGTTCTTGGGAAACGGAGAGATTGAATGTCATTATGCGTGATGTTAAAAGCAGCCTATGAAATAATTCAGGAGCTATCACATAAAGTATCTTACGCTCTCGGAGGAGGCTTTAAAAGACGATAAGGCTGGGATACAAACGCTAGCTTGAGTCCACGCAAACCAAATTAATCCAGTAATGCCCAGGGCCTGGAGGGAGGGGGCCGCTCTGTTAAGACCACCTTTATTCAGTGGCCCTCAGCCCCCAGAACTAAATGACAGCCGGAAAATCACAGCAGCAGGGTCGTGCACGGTGCATTACGGGCTCCACCGCAGCGCCGGTACAGTAGCGGACTGACCGCCTGTGAATGCCGCCGTCACAAAGAGCAGCTTTGAGCAGATCCTGAAAAACACAATGCACGACGTAAAGGAATGCAGCGACACTTACAGAAAAACAGCATGGAAACCGCTCTACTTTCTGACGCCATGTGTTTTTGTACAGTTATATTAGTCTTTGTGACAAAAACATGTATGTATAATTAGCACTTCACAAATGCACACAAATGTCGAAGCCTTATTAGATGCTAAATCGTCAATGTTTTTCCATCTTCGCTTTCCATTTTTAAAAACTCTCATGCAGAGAGCCCCTCTGGAAAGCGCAGCATTTCTGCAAACTTGCCCGTCTTCGGGCGAGCATTTCTAACAGTAATTTACACCTATACAATTACAGTGCTCTGGAGAAGATATAGTGTCAGTCCCTTCCTATTTAACAGCGCGACCCGCCGCCCTCCGAGGCTCGAGCTGAACGAGTGTTTCCCTGATTAATGATGGAAAGAGCCAGAGCTCCGAACCCTGCCAGGAGAGGTGGGCTGCTCTCAGCCTTTTTATGGAAATTAACCACAAAACACAGCCAATTAGAAGTGTGTTATTTAGAGCGACTTTCCCCCCTCTTTTCATTTGGCTGAATAATGACATGGCGTGATATCCAAATCCTCTGTGGCAAATTAATGTGATGTTCGGTCTTTGCCAGCTCCAGGAGCCGCTCGACCGCTAAAGCAAAGTTACGCGCTTGCCACCGTCTCAGACCGGACGAGATTCACGCGAGGTGCTAATGAAACCGAGATGTCTTAAGTAAATAATAAGTGAAAAAATATTCGCCCACAAAACACTTTTATCTAAAGGCTGTAGAGGCGTATAAAACTGCCACGATTATATCAGCTGCGACATTAAAGAGTTACATTACAATCTGAAGCACTTCTGTCTGAAAATTTCGAGTTAAAAATACCCTTTCCCTTTTTATGTAAATTAAAATGACACGATTTGTGAAAAAATCTCCTCTCCGTTGATTTTAGCGCAATGCGCTTTTGCAAAACAATGCGATTCCTCGTTTTAGTGGCACGTTGAGGAACTCGCGGGGAAGGACCCTGAATGTGCCAGAACACACTGTGGAAGTTTCAAAGGGCAGAGTCTCTAGGAAATCTACTTTTTCTTTGGAAAAATGTCACAGGAGAGATGGGAGATTGGCACCACAAAGGGCCCAAAATAGCACGGGCTGCTACGCATTGTCAGACGAGATTTAGACTGAGGCGCTGACTTTTGTTCTGTGAAGTCTCGGGCCCTGAAAAGGAGATTGGAGGTGTAGAAATTGCAAATTATTTTTTCCTCCTGGATATGCATTGCTCCCTGTCAGAAAGCGGTGGCTGCCCACACGAGTGTACCGTACCGAGTTCTTCCCAATGTTCGGGCGGATTTACCTGCCGGAGCTGTAGGGTTCGGGTCTGCTCTTATTCCCAGGGTCTGTTATCGCTGATGCCCTACACCACGAAATCCTCGTATGTACTTAATGCAGCTTCACCCCCGGGACACATAATAGGATTAGAAATCATTTCTAAAAATTTACAAAAACAAATCACATGGCAGGGCTTAGAAATTGCTAATAATTTCTCCATAGCTGGTAGATCAAAGGCAGGCAGCGGAGTGACCCCTCTCAGGCGTTTTTAATGAAGGGGTTAATCTTCTCAAAGGTGACCATTCAGGAGCAGAGGTGTGACCAAATGAAGAATTCAGCCCCGAGATAATCAGCACACAAACGCTCTGAGGAGCGCCGAGGCCGATCAGGCTGTTTTGACACGGTGAAACGACGAGCTTGATCCGCTCTCGGCCTTCGCATCTGCGCAACTGGACCTTCAGAGGGAGCGATGACCGGCTGTTTCCTCTGCCTCAGATAATGATGTGGGTTTTCCTCATTGCTGCCGCATTCACGCTGCGTTCGCGCGGATGAAACTTTGCAGCGCTGTGTTTGAGTTATGGGGGCTGAAGGCCTTCAAAAGTGCAGCGGGAGGAAGAGGAAGATGGCTTAATACAGTACATGCATCAGCCCCGGACGGATAAGTGCGCTTGAATGTGTAATCGTGACTGCCAGAAAATGGGCCTCCCAGTAATTAAGAATAAATTAAATTGCTTATCAATTAGTAAGCGACTGCATACACCATTTGGCTGTGTTCTCAGGGATTAATCAGGGAACCATTGACATTACATTGTTCCATAATTATCATTCATACGTTTTATGGTAATTGGAGAATTTTTCATGGAGGAATTACAATGTCTCGGAAACACCAGACAATATTAACACTCTCAAATATAAACATTAATTAATTTCAGAGCAAAAGAGGAAGGAGATTGATTGTTGGCATGGAAATAGAAAAGCGTTGACTCTCAAACAATGACTGTAAACAACATTAATGAACTGAAGCCATGATGAGAGAATATCCATCACGCTGATAATTGATAATAAGGCATAAAAAGACGCTGTGGAAAAACACATGCATAAAAATACATATGCTGGTCTCAGAGGGGAGGTGAAGAGCCTCGAATGACCGAAGCGCTGAAAACATCTTAGTCTCAATCAAGCTGAAACAATCAAAACTGGCTATATAAATCAGTTTTGATCTAACTAACCTGCCTGTAACATTCTAGTAATCTTAAAGACCTTGATCAACTGGTTCAGCAGTGTTTGATCGCAGCTGAACTCTTCAGGCCCTCCAGGGCCAGAGTTGAGGAACCCTGACATAAAACACGGATTTGGGAGGAGCTTATTCGTCTAATCCTGTCAATCAAACAGCTGCCTGCATCCCTCCATCATCCAAACACCACCTTTATTTCTGTCCTCTTTATCCTTTCTATCTACACACTATATGAGCAGGTAAACTAGTGAATTGTCACCTCCACACTCTTAAAAATATAGGTTCCAAAAGAGTTTTTAATTTTTTTTTCAGGGATGGCATAGAAGAACCATTTTTGGTTCCCCAAAGAACCTTTCAGTCACCAGTTCTTAAGAGAATCATTTCTTAGTACGAAGAGCATTTTAATAATCAAAAAAATCTTTTTCCATTATAAAGAGCTTTTTGTGCAAATGGATGTTAAATGTTCGTCATGGAACCATCAATGCCAGAAAGAACCTTCATATTTATACAAAGAGTTGTGTCCTGAAGTTACTGCATCCAGAAGAAGGCAAATGTTATGGCACATTGATCTGGTACCGTGTGTGTGTGTAATTCTCGAGGTGACCTCAAACTCAAGTCAAGGTCAAGCTCAATCCTCACACACTTGGGCACGTTACCCACGGGTCACTCGGAGGTTCCTCACAACAGACCCGAGTCACAGCGCTCGGCCAGACCATATTGGCACGAGGTTTAATGAGGTAATTAGTCAAAGGCCATGTTGACCCTGAGAGGGTAATACCTGTGAACTTTTACCCCTGGCTCCTAACACATCTCCAGGGAGCTCGGGACGCGTGGCATAAAGGTCGGCGCAGGCACCTGCAGGCAGAGCCGCCCGGCTTCACACGCTTTCTAAGTGAGGATGACATCCCGGCAGTCACACTCCATTCCTGCTGGGTCCGAGCGTTTGATTGGTCATTAGGAGCCCCAGAGGTCTGACACTCGGCCACGAGTTTCATGCCTTCACCTGTGAGAGACTTGTGAGCAGTGAGGGAAAGCTTTGTGTCCGGATGCATCATGAATCGAGGGCTCTCCAGTTGTGAGGACTCAACTAACCGCATTCGGCTCAATTAATCAGCTCCAAGACAATAGATATTGTAAAAAGTTGCACCTCGGCCCTCGTGTCGCTGTCATTACAGAGAAAAAGAGACAGAATTAACCCTCGCTGCTTCCCTGCATTGATCCCGGGCTTTTATGGTGTCCCTGGAGCGTGGCAGACAATTACAGATATTATTACATCTGCATTGATTTCTTTAAGAGAGCCCAGCGTCTCAAAGCAATTTGAAAACATTACAGTTCGGAAGTGGGCCAATTAAAATGCCCCGGGGCCCAGTGGGGGACATTCAGTCCTCACAACTGTCAGAATGTCACTGTGTTCTCACCTTATGGTGATCAGACGCACACACGCACATGCACACACACACACACACACACACCAACACCACCACGCACCCACACACCACACACCACACACACCACACGCGCACACACACACAACAAACACACACACACACACACACACACACACACACACACACACACACACACACACACACGTTGGGTTTCCTTGTTTTATGGGTTCATTTCATAGATGTAATGGTTTTTCTACTGTAAAAACGGTATTTTCTATCCCCTTACCTTAAACCTACCCCTCACACAAAACTACAGGCATTATTAGATTTTTAAAAAACTTCACAATCATGGCAGCATGTTCATTTTTGGGTGATTTTTGAGCTATGGTGATACGTTTTATAATAACCATTGCTGTGGATGAACTTGAGTCAAGTGAGAACACGGTTCATGATCAGTCTTGATTATTAATCTAAAAATTAGACAAATGTCAAACCCCAATCATTTTCTGCTCATTTTAGTTGAACAGTAAGAGTTTTCAGGATCTTGGCTTTAGTTTAACATCTGCTGTGTAAGAACAATTAGAACATTTGATATTTGCTCTCTAGTGTTTAAACATGGAGGAATGTTAACTATAACTGAGAGGTGACAGGCTTATTTTAGTTAAATCAAATGGGCTGCTGATTTAAGAAACAATGAAAGGAGTGTCAGTGGTGATAACAGACACAGCAGTGAACGCCCGCTTCCACCAAAACCACTTCTGCCTTTATTTTCTCCATAGGAATTTTCAGAAAGAAATATTCTACAGTAAAGACCAAACAAACCAACTGTGAAACAAAACGAAACGGAACACAATTCATTTTTGTGATCTGACTTCTGGAATGACTATGATGGAAGTACTCATCCCATGAAGCACTGAATCTGAAGCAACAGTTCAATATAAAACTATTGACTTACAATATTAAAGCTATGTTTTTGAAGTGTATTGAGAGTGTATCAGAAACGGACTGGCTTTATGGGAGTGTGTTTGGTTGCCGCTGAGCTCCTGTACTGTTTCACTGGTGTGTGATTGGTGGATCTATGCTCAGGATTATGGGTAGTGTAGTTCTTCACCAGCAATTCAGCAATGCTGTTATTGTCTTTATTAATCACACTATTGAGTGATGGTATATGCTACTGTAAAAGCCATACATCACCCTCTGAACTCACTGTTTACACATTGCTAAAGTGTTTTTAATGGCCAAAAATCACTTTGGAGAATGGAGAAAATGAGCAGTATTTTTGCTGTTGTGCTTGTTTCTGAAGGAACTGTATTGTTCACCTCCTTCTTCTGATGTTGTTTAGCTGGCGGTTCAGTGTGATGGACTCTACACAGTCTGAGGAGCATTTCTCACTGATTATAAGAGTCCGTTAAGAACCAGCGCAGCTGCTCGTGTTATTTTCTTTGGCCTGGACGCTCGCCTTTCTCTCCCCAAACACACTGCGATGAAAAGCAGTTTACAGAATTAACCTATTAGCATCATGTGGTGCTCTCAGATGAGACACAACAGGCTTTGATTGAGACGATACAGCGTCATCAAAATAACATGAAGCGGCATTTAGACCAGCGATCGCTCTCCTCGCCATCTCCTTCCCTGCCTTCACTTTCTTTGTGAATTTCACAGAAGAGGAAGAAAATGCTAATTGCTGTTATGGAACCTTAAAGGAATTAGCTGCGATAAGAGCTGGATGTGATAACGCTGTGTAGTCTGGGCCGAGCGTGTGCTTCCTACTCGCCCGTATCAGCGGCGCACAGAAACAAAGCTCATTGTGAAGAACAGAAAAACACGGCGAGCTTCACCTCCGACGACTGCAGCCTGTGCTGATATGAGACGAGCTGTCACTGAAACAGATGGAAAAGCAGAATACACATTATCACTGTGACTGCGCAGAAGCGTTTTATTAATCCGTTAAGCGTCCAAATAAATTTACTTCTCCTGGATTGAAAATCAGTTTATGAAATATTAACCTAAACAACAACCCAACAAATGATGACGCTGTAAGCTGCTTACACCACATTTGCGCATGCTAAAATAATTTCTGCTTCTCTGTTTTCGTGCCGATAATTAGCCGGATTGTCACTTTTGGCCGGAGTACGTCGCTTGAGGGTTTCAGCTGCAGTTTGTAATCCAGGAAGAGAGGGAAAAGAGTTTTCAACACAGGAACACAATGCAAACGCCTGATTAAAGAGAAGCAACAGACAAATTAACCCGCTGTCACAGATATGAACTCTGTTGTGCATTTTATTTAGTTTCTGTCTTCTGTTCTGGTTTAGGTTCCTGTTTGTCCATATTTGGTTCTGTTCGTGTTGTCATTAGTCAATGATCAGTTAACCCTCAGCACCTGTATGTCCCTCATTTACTGCCTTATTTAAGATATCTCCTTGGTGGTTTCACTTGCTGGTTATTATTGTTGTGAGTGCTTGTGTTCCCGTCTGTCGTGGATTAACCTTCATCGTCTGGAGGTCTTATTAAAAGTCTATATTGGGTTATCTTCGTGCTCTTGACATAAGCGTGACACCCTCATCTTTTGGAGATGATTTTATTTTTCCTGAAAATGCTAGTTAATGTTTTCGCAATGGAATAAAACTTCTCAAAAAATGTTGATAATTTTTGTACGTTTTGGGGTTTTTTTTCTCCACCTTGCTGCACTTGTGGTGTTTCTGATCAAAAATGATCCGCCAACTAAAATTGCTTGTGAATCTCTCATTATGCTATATTGTTGCCAAATCGTATTTTCTTTCAGTTAGCACAGGTTTTTGTATTTGTTTTTGGAGTTGATTGATCGCAGGTCTCATTGATCTGGACTTATAACACCCAGTTGTTGAGTGAACCTGTCCCATTACCTGCAAATAATGCTTTTTCCTCTCAAAAACTGAGGTGCGTAAGCTCAGATCAATGAGGCCTACGATCAATCGGCTCCAAAAAAGAAATGCAAAGTCTGTGCTAATTGAAAGAAAACAAGTAGACAAAAAGATTGCACACGATATTTGGTAGTAATATAGCATAACAACAGATTTACAAGCAATTTTTTAAAGGCAGGTCGTTTTTGACCAGGAACACCACATTGGGTGGAGGATTTTCAGCACAAGGGTTAAATAAATGCACAGTGTTTTGAGCTGCTATCAAAACCCTCGTATCTTTTTTAACCCCTCATTCTCTGACAAACACAAAGAGCTGCAGGTTCACGAGGTCAGATGGAGGAACTTTACATGCTGCATTGTTTTGGATGAGATAAATACTAATTGAAAGTGACCGTTGAATTAGGAGCCAAACAAACGGCTGACAGTTTTTAGTGAAATGCGCTGTCAGCTCAGATTTAAAAGCGTGGTGGAAGGTGAAGTTGAAGAGTCTGGATGTGTGAGAGCAGAAAGAGGAAGCTTCATTCGGCATGGGACGAGGCCGTCATGCTAATCAGTGAGCGCTGGACACAGTGTGACACATGCATTAGCAGACTGAGGCTTCACGAGGCCTGAGCGATCCTCTCAAACCTGCCATAATAAACGCCTGGGACTGAACTGCTGCTGTGAGTCAGAGACCAATGACAAAGAACATCAGATCACCCCACCACAACTATCAACCATTTCCCAAATCAAACTCATCCCAGAGCCTTATTCTGTATATGAAACACAAAAACAGAAGACCATAATAGTGATATCAAAGCAGTCCAGATGAATCAGGCTCTATATTCTCAGTCTGTGAAGGACAGAGCACAGTTAAAGTTGTTATTCATTAATAATCGTCCCTTTAAACAAATAATAGCCTATGGATTTGGACCAACATGAGAGAGATTAAATAATGACAGAATTTTCCTTAATGCATGAATTCTCCATTTAGATTATACACACGAAAATACTAGGTATGAGAGTAAAGTGACTATAAAATGTTTGCTTACTTTGCTTTTAGCAGTAGGTCTGATGTTTTTTTAATAAACAAACGAATAAATAAATAAATAGAGTAATTAATTAAATCTCAGACCCACTTTATATGTAACTACTTTAATGGACTTTTTTACATTGTAGTAATATTTAAAAAAATACCTGCATACGTATGTAACTGATTTACTAATTACCTCTACCCCTTAACCCACCCAACCTGTCCTAAACGTACCCGTATCCAGCCTCAATAGCAGCTAAAGAAAACAAGTACATTGTACCTAACAATTAATTTTTTGTGACTTTACATAGCAGTTAAAGACACTAATATACAGAGTGTCCAAAATCTCTAATCAATAAACACAATATCAAAAATACGCAGTGACCAAACTCTTCAGGACTGAGAGCTTGTGCTGAATTTTAGC
The DNA here is from genome assembly GCA_018155175.1 of Sinocyclocheilus anophthalmus. Taxonomy (NCBI): domain Eukaryota; kingdom Metazoa; phylum Chordata; class Actinopteri; order Cypriniformes; family Cyprinidae; genus Sinocyclocheilus; species Sinocyclocheilus anophthalmus. Next base: position 156,581 of record JADLZN010010287.1, read on the forward strand.
ACGGTTAAAGCTGCGTCGAGTTTCGTTCAGCAAAATCAGTTTTAGCAAACCAGAACACAATGCTGCTGCAGTTTTCAGGTGTGCGTGTGTTTAATTGCATGAACTCAGTAATCATGAAATCAGCCGCTAAATGAAAGTGTGAGTGAAGGTTGAGGAGTTTGCAGCACTTCTTTGTCTTCTTGACTGAAGTCAGTGGCTGGAAACACACAGATTATTTGAAAGCTTTCATTGGCATGTCATTTAGCAGACAGAAGGTGTTCGGCGGGGACGCGTTCACACTTTGCCATAGCATTAATTGCTCGATAAATCTGTCAGAAGTGGTGTGTGATCGACTGTATTTGTGTTTCTGGTAGAGGACGTGTTCAGTCATTAATTCGTACCGCAGGTAAGAAGAACCTCATCAAACCATCTTAAAACGACACGCATTCCACGGGCTGCCGATCCTGACACATGTCTGATGTAAATCACCACACGTTCCTCCAAAACACCGCCGGAAATATAATCGGGAGGCTGCGCGGGAAACGCTCCCCGTCAAACTCCAGCGTCTGCCTTTTTTAAGTGCAGCAATTTGCATTTCCCTACATCAGTGGCACTTTTCTGCTCGACTTCACGGGGGCTGCCGTTTATTTCGATTTGAGGGAGAAATGAAGGGAACGGCACGGCTAAAAGTAGAGAGAGAGAGGCGTCGCGAGAAAAACACAGGCCTGCCGCCTCAGACCGCCGTCCTCAATGAAAAGGAAATGACACCATGACAAGCTTCATCCAGGGCCGCGTGCAAATGGGCCGCTCTTAGTGCTATTTGTCCGTGTTGTGATTGGCAGGCGTCCCCTCCTCTGCGCCATCAGTGTTCGGCCTCCATTAGACACACAGAGGAATAATTGCCCTCCGGGTCACAGCGGCACGCTAACACTTACATTTGCTTCTGAACAGTCGTGCCATTCTTTCTGTGCCTGTTAAAATGTGTGCAAATGTGAGCCAAAACTAGCGGCTACGAAAGAGATCTGCCTCACGCTTCGCCTTCACACGCCGCTGGAGCAAAGACGACCGATTCCTGATCCTGAGACACAGACAACAACACACACACACACATGCACACGCACCCGGACCACAACACACACACACACACACACACACACGGGACACACACACACACACACACACACACACACACGGACACACACACACACACACACACAAAAACACACACACACACACACACACAAACACACACACACACACACACACACAACACCCACACAACACACACACACACAACACACGGACACAACACACACACACCACACACACACACACACACAGGGACTCGCCATAGGTGTAATGGTTTATACTATACAAACTGTATTCTCTGTCGCCCTACACCAACATATACTGACAGCAGAGGAAAGGAGAAATAGTATTTCCTCTTTGTTTTTGTGTTTTTCAGAATCTTCAAGCTGTGTGCAGGCTTAGCATTTGAATCCCATGTGCTCTGCATTATAATGTGTACACAGCTTTGGTATTCAGTGATGTTTTATGTTGTTCATGTATAGATCAGCACTCAGAAATCAGCCATGAAGGCAGCAGATCATGTCAGATATTGTTTGTCAGCACTGAGACTCGTTTGAATGGACTTACTGCTCTGATAAAGAGCACGACGTCTCAGCTGCCAGGATGTTGTGACAGAAGATTCATGACAACAGAACAGAATCTGTATCAAACGCGATCGTGGAGAGACGCCACCACCGCTTGTTCACGAGACACAAAGAGCTCAAACGAACGCTGACAATGACCTGTGACCTCAGGGGCGTTCGTTAATGAGATTACTGTACACCTGCTCCTTACAGCACACATTCCCACCCATCCTATCTGTAAGACTCATTAAGGAGAAGAGATTGATAATGCTCTGATAACGAAACGCCGTTAATAGAAGAATGTGCTTGGTTTAATTAAGGGCTGTGTAATGAATGCTTTTAGTCATGCTAAATGTTCAGCGTGCAGACCAACTGCGCTGCTATTTTTCATCTTTAACATGGAGATATTTCTCAGATCTTTTAGAAAGCACATAATGCATAAAGTATATATGAAATAAGAGCATAAAAATGTTAAACTCTGCAGCTGTAAGTCTAAGCAGAGCTGTATAAAGAGTGTTTGTGAAGGCCAGATTTCTCTCTCTCCGCTCACCTCTGAAAGCACTAGCGATGGCGCTCTTCCTCTTAAGCCCGAGCGATCGGCAGCGCTTCTTTCTTTGCCGGGGCCTCCTGCCGTTCACAGCCAAATAAAGCACAGCTTTATAAAAACCAGCAAAAACAAAAAATAGCAGCGCGCTCGGCGGCTAAAAGCTGCATTTTCCTTTTCAGCGTGTTTCTCATCAGTTCTTTTCATATCGCTGACTGACACAAATCCTATACGGCTACTTTTGTTTAACGAAGGGCATTAATGAAGAGCTCTCCAGCTACATACATCTTTATTCTGCTATTAGTGCGGCCGCTTGAAGCAGGAGCTGAAGGAGGGCGTCTGAGAGCCTTCAGAGTCCAGGCATTGAGAGGCACTTTCCCATCAATCAGGCCTTGTGTCCAGTAAGTGGCGCTTACATTTACATGAAATATTCATAAAGCATTCACCCGTGCTTTCCGGCGCTGTAATCATGGCCCTCCACCCCCTGAAATAGCTACAATCACGTCGACTTACGGGACGCATCCTCTTCATCCAGCGGCCGTCCCGCCGTGAGAAGAGCTTCAGGAGCGTCAGAGGTTCTGCTACGTGTCTGATGTTTCCATACGGCGACTGAACGATCAGCTCTACAGCAGTGACTGAGCAAAAACAACAGTATTCCTCACCACAGAACATCATCATAACAGAAGCAGCTCATGTTCTCATGTTAGAAGATTCGGTCGTGACCCACATGTGTGCCTCAGGTCTGTTCTGATGAATAACACTAACCATATCATCATGAATATCAACAGAATACACAGACACACTTTAAAGGTAAAGAGAAACAGGTATCCCAAATCTTTTGTTGCTGATGTCAAAGATTGTGTATCAGATTAAACTCTAAACCAGTAGCTCTTTATTTGACAGCGTCCTTACATGGCCTTACAGGAAATTCTGCATAATTACAAGCAACGAACTGAAACCTAACCACATAGTAAATGCAAGTTGTTGATTTCTCAGTACTTATTTGTGTAATAACCCTGTAACGAGCACATCTTCAAATAAGGAGTAGCCAATTTTTAAAGTGCTACAGTATGTTTCTATGATAGTGTTATAATAGTGTTTCTGTTTACACTGGCGACCAACAAAAGATACATATTTACAATAGTGTAATTACTTAAAGTGTATCCTTAGTCACTTGGTCTAATAAAATTATTGACAACACTTTACAATAAGGTCTCATTTGTGAACATTATAAGGCATTAATTAATATAAACTAAGAACAAGCAACATATTTTTACAGCATTTATTAACCTTTGTTAATGTTACTGACTTAATGTTAATCATGATCACATAATGTTGTGTCCTAATGTTACTTACTGCTACAACTGCATAGCAACTCCCTAGCAACCACCAGAACACCGATAAAACCACAGCGCACCACCCCAACCCCCCCTGCAACTCTATAGCAACATCCTAGCAACCATTCAGAACGTCCTAGCAGAACCACCCAGTAAACACCTTAGCAACACTGTGACAACCACATAGCAAGACCCTAGAAACCACCCACAACATCCTAGCAACGACTTACATCTTAGCATCTGGCTGGCAACTTCATAGCCACGCCCAACAACACAGCAACTGCCTAGTAACCTCCTAGCAACCACCCAGAAATAGCCTAGCAACAGTCTATCCTGCGAGTCTGCACAGCATGAGAACTTCAATCTTTGAACTTTTAATCTACTTTAAGCTTAAAACTACTTCAGACTTCAAGATTTTCAAACTGCTTTTCCAGCTAGGCTTTCTCAAGCCAACATAACGTTTGTCTTGTTGAACCTTCTTTATCTAGGTGTAAAGTGTAACCAAATGATTTAGTCTGAGAAGTGGTTTCAGCTGCTGTGGTGCTCTGTGTTCTGTAGGGCCTGTGCAGCTCCTGCTGATTGTAATGCGTCCAGGTGAAATCTGAAGCTAAAGCAGCTTCATCATCATGGAGGAGCGTGAACTCCAGCGGCAGGAGACTCAGTAAAACCCCGTCCACACATCTCTGCCGCTCTTTAAATACGAGCTGCTGTTTGCTCAACGCCAGAGACTCTGAACAGGTCCAGCACGCTCATTTGCAATTCTTATTGCTGTAAAAGTTAATCTATCCCGAGCAATAAATCGGAGGACGCTCAGCTTAAGAGAATGTCCTGCCGCCGCCTCCAACGGGACGATTTTACAAACACAACTGAGCTAACACAGATTTATTACCTCCGTTTATATAACTCATATTAGGAATTCATGGACCTGGCAAAAGGGATTAGAGCGTTTATTTCAGGCAGGGAGATGATCCTGTCATTAACGGTCGATACTTTCATCACGGTGTCGAATTCGCCCGGTGACGAGTCGCGGCGGACATATCAGGATTCTGCAGCTGTATTTGTTATCTGCCAGCGACCCGCTCCACGCACGCAACACCGACCGGCAGCCATCAGACGTGGATTAGGCTGTCAATCACAGGGCCGCGGCGTACTCTGTGCTACGCTTTTGCTCAAATGTCAGCGAGATCAGAGTCATTTCTTGGCTAATTGCATCTTATTCGCCCTTAATGCTGCTCGTTTAATGGTTTTGTTAGACTGTGTGACAGGACGCCGTTTCTGCAGAGACGACAGAAGCACGGCCAGAGTTCACCGCGTGTTTCTTCACATCCATTTCATCTTCATTGTCCCTGTATTAGCGACTGATTTAGAGGCGAAGGTTTCAACAAGAACACAACTTTGCGAGTTGCCACTGGAGTTCAAACTCCAGACGGAGGCGAGTTAAGTTTTTTGAACTCACGCAGGCCTTTGTAAACTGACGCAGAGCATCTCCAAATGACCTGTTAAGCGTGTTGCGACCTGCATGTGGAGTCCATTTCCCAGCCTGTGGGATATTACTCCATATCAGCCGGCGACTGACCGAGTTCCTACACAGGATTACAGCTACATAATGTGTCGCGTTACAATGAAGCAGAAAGCTGAAGTCGTCTGTTTAAAGCGCTGCATTCAGGATCCCGCAGTAGCGCTAGATGAATAGACCCTCATTAACACGCGGAATCAAACAGTGCATACGCAGCGGCTCATAACACAAGCGCTGACACCTAATCTGTTTTCATTCTGTGTCAAATCACATGATACTGCCATCAAAGGTTGAGTAGAAATTGTTCAAGGCCTTAAGCAGTTTATAAGTGTAGCACTAATCTGCAGCGGACTTTACATGTAAATGACAAGCGCTCTGTTCGTTCCGCCGGCCCGTTCCCTGATGGAGGGAATATGAACGTATTTGAGTATTAGCGCCGCTCACCGAGACTGAAACACGTTCACATGCAGATATGCTGTCGCAGCTGCACTCAGTAAATCTGAATGTGATTTGATGAAGGATTAGAGCTCAGGTAATGTGCTACTTCTGCTGCAGTTCTTCAGCTCTAAAGACAAACGTTATATAAGATTGATGTAAACATCTGAACTACTTATGATGCTTTGCCACTAAAGTGGATGAAATTACTGTTATATGTATACCACATAAAATGAATAATGTTAAAACGTTTCCAAAAAGCTCCAAATATTCTACAATTTCCATTTTTACATGCACACCATTTTCTGATTAAATCTTTATTCCTAAAAAGATGTTAATCAAGTTTCTTTCTCTATCCAAAAAAGTATCTTCATTGTAAACACTAATACGTTAAGAGAACTAAAAAATGTGAGCTAATCAGTTCCATCCACTTTTACTACACAAGCATGCTAATTGCAATTCCTTTGAAATATCGACTAAGCTAACTGATACAACCTGATTGCATAAACATTCCATTAGCTGAAATCCTATGCAGCAAACTTATGCAACAACACAATGCAATGTACAAAAAGACTGTCATCATACAAGCAACATGCAGCACATATAGTTTTACAGTTTTGCAGCCCATTAAGGAAGGAAAAATATCAATAATACAATTTTATTAAAATAAAAAAGTGTTTCTGTATCACTTTCAAATACTTTCAGAACTTCTTTGTTATGTTTGTGCCAAAACACCAATGGCATGTTTATCTGGGGTGTGTTTCCCAAAAGCAACTATAATCATAAGTTCCGTCGTTACCAATAGAGTTCAATGGAACTATTGACCATAGTTAGCTAACTATGCTTTTGGGAACCCCCCCCTGGTCGTGTCACATGACTGTGAGGAGCGAGTGCCATTGCACACACACACCCACCACACCCACACACACACACACACACACACACACACACTCTATGGTTGTATTCAGGGGCATCACACAGCACAGACACACACACACACACACACACACACACCACACACACACACACACACACACACGTGGAATATGTGGAAACTGGTCTGGATTAAGAAATCTTTAAGAAAGTGCACATTTTTATTGTCAGTATTTTAGATGGTATTTTAGAATATTTCTATAAAATATGGCATTATTTGTATACCTATTGGTACAACAATTTGTATTTATTTGTGCTGATATTTGTGCTTTTATAATAATTGTGTGTGTTATTAATGGCCAGTGTGTGTCATGTGCATGTGATTTGCCTTTAAGTGTAATGAGGTTTAAAAAAAAAAATCACATATTAATTGAAATTGTAACAAAATGTACATTGCATTGACTTAAAATGGCTTGGTCCCATCCCTACAGCCATTGTGCATGATTTTTAGAAAAACACATGACATAATTCTTCTCATATGAATACATATTAATGAAACTTGGATGAGACTTTTATGAGAATGTCCCAACATTGAAGAAACTCACTAATATGGTTAATAATGTCAATTTTCTGATTTAGTTTAGTTTCTTTTGTAGAATGAACCACTCTGATAACGTGTCGAGTCGTCACTCGATGTCCAACGCAGGAGTTACGCCGGTTTATTCTCATATTAGCATGTTTTATGAAGGTTCACAGATGATTAACACTGATCTTCAAACATCATCATCATCATGCAGTCCAACAGACAGACTTTACCGACACTGTGCAAATAAAGAGGTGTTATTAATAAGCACTGGAGAGCGAGAGACTGTTATTTGCAGTACAATGGAGGTTGTTGCAGACAGCAGGAGCTGCACGAGTCTGTCATTACTGCAGAAGAGCAGTGACGTGCCGGTGTCACGCGTGGATCTTCAGCCGCTGCACGCCTCAGCTCAACACATCCTAATCAAAAGACTCAAAGTGTCAGCTGCCACACAGTTTGTGCCATCTTTGGTTCCCTGTCCTCCTCTCTCTCTCTCACACACACAACACACAAATGCATCTAAATAAGGTCATATCACAGACCTTGTCACGTATCGGCTACTTTGGAGGAACGAGGAGACACAGGAGTAAACTCAAAAACACAGTCTTTAATCTTCTGATTCGGGGAGACACAGGGCAGGGAGACACACACGTAGCACATGGACAAATAATACCAGACCAAGAACTTAGAACAAAACACTCCTTAAGAATACAACACAATCAGAGGAAGACGAGACACACCTGGAATCAAATTGGAAACAATCAGGGAACAGGAACAGAAAGACCAAATAAGGGCATGGAAACACAAGAGGGAAAACAAGGAACACATGGGGAGGAAAACAACAAAACAATGAACACAAGTCTGACAGACCTCCATTGTTTTTTCATTTCTTTCAAAGATGAACTAGCCTCACTCTAAACCTTTCACACAAAACCTTATAAAAACTATATACTGTGCAAACAGTATATCCAATTGAGGACATCTCTGAATGTCTGTCACATGAGGTTCAGTACAGAAAATATGATGCATCTTTTAAAAACAGATCACAATAAGCTTTAAAGTATCTCAAAGTAGTCATTATTTATAGTAGGTAAACTAAATGAAACATTGACAAAAATTCTAGATTAATATTGCAGCTAATTTAGAGTTTGTTTATGGTGAAATTCAGCTGTAAAAAGCTCCAAAATGTATTATATTGACCTACATTAAGCAACATTTTAGTTACTGTCAGTAGTTTGTTTCTTAATGAAATACATTGATTAGGTATGGTATGGTCTTTATAATCTTTTTGCTTTGCATAAATGTTTTTTGTCTTTAAAATATTTTTGATTCATTTTAAATAATTTAAATAATTCAATTTGATTAAAACTAACACATTTGGCTGTTTTTGTTTTCATTGTAGAAGCCTGAAATCCTAAAGCTATTACTATTCAAGCTATTGAAGTCTGAGTCAGTGTGTGTGAGAAGGTCAGAGGTCACATCCACCGATCCTAATGCTCCATTCATAGGTAATAATAATGAAAATATGACTACATGAGCAGCACGTTTCATGTTCTTTCTCCAGCTGAGCTTTAGTAGTTCAGGGTTGTGGAGTCAGACAATAGCAGCTCTCCTCTCAATCCCAAACTTGTGCTCCAACTTAGAGGTCACTTGAGAGCGGAGTGGCTTTGATCGACCGACTGTTACTAAGAAGCTCTAAGAGGTTTACTAGAGCTCAGATGTTTGAAATGGACAGAGCGAATCCTGAGCGAGTGACACTGGAGGTCAGACAGTGTTCCTGCGTGATGTTTGTGCAGCTACTGCTGAAGACGAAGGTACAAACAGATTAGCAGCTTCACACCAGAGCGTAATGCCTTCATGAGAAACCGCTTTTATGCAGACGCCGATACACTGAAGAAAAACAGCTTCTTTCAAACATGCTGTCAAATGCAGCGGCGCTGGAAAAAAACACCAACACACACTAATGGAAATGAAAAGAGGAGGAAACAAAGAGGGTTTTTGCATCTAGACTCGCTGGAAATACGTGACTCTGAACACTGAAATATGTTGAAACACGTCCAGAGGAGGCGCTGTAAGCTATATCATTTGTTCTCCATTTCAGATGCGGGTTTATTACAGTAAAACACGCCTTAAAAATTATACAAAATGTGGGTACAAAATAATTGTAAAATGACATAGTGTTGCTTGTAGCATGTCTCACTGCAGTTTCACTGTACTGTACAATACTGTAGTGTGTTCAGTTTTCTCAGAAACGGTTAAACATGACGGTCGCATCATTTTAATACGTTGTTTTTGTCGTTTTCACAGTGGTTAAGAAATGAAATGTCTGGATAAAACCTACATTAAACCTACCTGACAGTGTTAACAAAAGCAAATGTAAGATAAAAACACATGTTGCTGAAGCAACAATGCCGTGTTATCTTGCTTCTACAAGTCTTTAAGCTCTTGTGGTTCACGGGACTCATAACTGAGTGCTTCACATCACAGCTGTAACGCTTTACCGGGTGTGCTACTGAGCAAGCTTACTACATCAGAAAAGCCAAACATATGCAGCTGGTTATGTGATGCAAACGTCAAAATGTACTAATTTACAAATCATGCACTATGGTAAAAGTGTTTTGAGATCAAAACATAATATTGTGCAAGAAACTTCTCAAAACTAAGGCTTTATTAATCAATAATCTGCTCTGTAATCACAATTTGTGTGAAAAGGAATTAAAGTTGTCAGTATTTTACTGCCACTAGTGTTAATTTCAGCTGGAAACTGCAGTGAAATGTACGTATAGGTTTTGTAGGCAGAAATCTGTAACTGAAATACAGAAATCTGTAACTGCGCTATTGTAAATATGCATCTTATGTTGCACCCCAGTGTAAACAGACACACAGTATTATTAGAACACAATAATGGTAACATACAGCAGCATTATTAAACTGGTTGCACCTTAAGACGTCTTTGTTACAGTGTAATTATAGTTATGTACTAAATAATATTAATAATTGTTAATATTAATCATTAAAATTAATTCAAATATTAATAGCAATATTTATCAACTTACGTTCTATGGGGTTAGGATTAGGGCTTCATACAACACAAACGAACAGCAGCACCGATCGCATTCAGAGCTATATGCTTCCAGCTGATAACAACATTCATTGAGATGCTCCCGTATTTCTTGATTTTTCTTTTGGTTTCTTTGTGAAACGCAGCATAAAACGTACTGTTATCATCTGTTGGTGTGGACGCTGATACAGTTATCATTACAGTTATTGTTCTTAAATGCAAACATTATGTTTCAATTGTTCAACACATCTAATCTAAAGATCGTAAATATTGTTGATTACAGTGAATTCAGTTCATTCAGCAGTGATTACAGAAAAGTGAAGTTCTCCTCTACATCAAGGTGCTGCTGGAGTGAATCTGAAAGGCTGATTATGTTTGTTCTGAAGGCATTGGATCTGTCAGGAATAATGGTTGTTTATGTGCCTGTACGCAGGAGCGTTTGACTCGCTGAAGCCCCTCTAATTACTGAGGCCTTCGTACCTGTAAATGAAGCTACATAATGAGGAGCTGAAGACCAGCGATGAGAGGTCAGCAAAAACCAGCCGAGCATTTTCAATTTAATAGACATTTAAGTAGTGTTAATTAAACGGCATGTAATAGACAAGTGCTCTGGACATTCTGGCATTGAAACGCTCTGGACGCGTCACTGAGAAGGAGAAAGAAATTGTGCTTATTTAGGAGGATCTCAGAGTCCAGCTGTTGTCCTGGAGTTCCCTGACCGCCATGTTATCATGCACGATGAAATATGAAGGGGAAAACGCTTGGCTGCATTTGTCAGGTTTTGCACTTTCAAGGTTTATATGTGCTAATCTGACAGAATATCTCTGAAATACCTGACTATGTTCAGTCGCAGTGTTCAGTGGTCATCCTGTGCCTCTTTGAGAAAATATTCTAAATCAATATTATATATGTCCATTATGAATTTATTTTATTTGCTTAGTAGGCCAGTCATAAGAGAAATTATGTCATTATTGCTAAATAAAGCCCATCAGGATGATCCAAGAGCCTCCATTTTCAGTCGGGATCCCAATCACCCTGTGAGGAGTTTATTTTCTCAGAATAACAGGCTGACTGGATATGGAAAACATTACCAATCGCAAAGCAGAAGTCAATAGAATTTCACCCTGAGTTAAATGATTCTGTCATAAACAGTGACTTACAAAAATCCAAAGCAAATCACTTTCACATACACCTTCCTTCCACTTTCCAAACACAATACAGTAAAAATACAGTACATGCCTTCTCACCAATCAGAAGTGCTGCTGCTGTTGTTCCTCAGCGCTTTCTGTTCTTTACACCTCTCTATGTGCTCCTGCTATATGATTATTATGCTGATTTCAGATGCGGGTGTGATAACAGTCATTATGATACCTGTGAGCATGTGAAGCTGCACGTTTAAAGACATGGGCATTCATTCGATTTTGCGGACATGAGTAAAATATTTTTGAAATATATCATCAAAGTATTTCAATATCATCACTGGACATGAAATGTACCCTAAATTATAGAATGACCCATGCACAAACAAAAAAGTCAGTATAGGTTGCACTGTCAAATACAAATTATCTTAAAGCTTAATTTCCAATGATTACAAGGTTTTAAATCACAAAAATATTTCCATAAGAATCACTACAGTTTGAAGTATCATCATTTTCAACAAGCAGTAATTGAAGAGTGTCTCTGAGTGTCTGGGCACAAACATGCATTTGTCCTGAGGTCTGATGTCAAACGCATCAGCGCGCGTCTGATTCAGTCTGATTCATTCTGATTCATTCTGATTCATTCTGATTCATTCAATGTCCCGCGCGCGTTTCCGAAGCGAATCTGAGATGAGCTGCGGAGTGCCCGCTGTGCTGTAATGTGCTTGTTATCCATAATCGGCTTGTATTCAGTTGCCTCGTGTGAATGAGGAGTAAAGCGGGAACACGGGCTGCAATCAGCTGAAAGTGCAGAAACATAACGTTTGGCTTTAGGGTCGCCACTTTAGGTGTTTTGTGAGCGTCAGACCTCTCGAGCTGACGCTTATGCTAATTTGCGCGTTCGTGATAATGAGCGGCCCAGTGGGCAACTGATGTTGAAAAGACATCAAACTGACATCAAAATTGACGTCAAAAACAGGTCAAGTATGCAAATCAAACTGTCGTCAAAAACTCGACATGACACTCATTTGATGTAAATTGAACGTCAAACATATTGGCCTACATTTACATTAAACCAATTTCAGTGTGGGATCAACTTCCTATTTTCACCGAATTACCACTGGAATATTTGATGTCAAACTTATATTAAGGTGTCTGCTGGGGGAGGAGCTTTCGAGTGAAACACTGACGAAAACACTCGCTAATGAAATCACGTCTGTTTGCGATTCAGTCAGCTAGAAAAACACAGGACTGTTCCAGTTGCTCCAAAACAAACATTTCACTTGGAGAGCGAGAGCGATTGTGATAGTGTGGAAGAGGAGGATGCTGGGACATGTTCCACACGCGCGCTCTGTTCATCTGCAGCTGATCGTTTACGCTGGTGATCACAGCGCTTTTGTTGCACCAACAGTTTTTAATATAGTGTGAATTACCCACTGTGCATTATACAGGAGAGAGAGAGGGGGAAGATTGCTCTGAAGCCAATAAAAACACCACAGCAAATGCTTGGCATTATCTATGTGGTAATGCGCAGTCGATGCTGCTGTAGGTCTGAGACGCTCTGCTTATGTGTCATTAAAAGAGAGAGAGTGATCCAACTCCCGCTGTGAGACCCTCAACCCGCCATTCACTCTCCAGCGCAATTTAGAAATTACAGCGCGATGACTTTCCCGCAAAAGCCAGCGAGCTCCTGCTTTAACAAGCTCTGGTAAATCCAAGATTATTATTGAAACAGCGCAGCGGCGTGTCCTCGGCGCCCATGTAAATTAACTAATAGTGGAGTTCTTCCCTTTCAGCCTCTTTTGTAAACTCGCAGCGCTCTGAAACGCTCTCAGGATCATGGCCGCGAGTGTTTGGCTGATATTAGCATCTCCAGCTGCTACAGTACACAACATTCAGCTCACAGTTTACAGAGAGGCCGATAATCCACAGCCTTATTTACTCTCCCGTGAGAGTACTGTTTGCGTTCTGCTTTTGATGGGCGAACAAGAAAACATATTTCTGTCTGTCCAACAGATCAATGAATGTGCGTTTACCCACCCGAAGATGCATGATAATGGATCTTAAATGCCGTGTTGACTGAAGGCTTTTGTCGATCTGTTAGCCAGCATCTAATATGCCCAAGGAGGTGATGCTCAAGTGCAGGTCATCATGGGAAGAAAGAACACGTGTGGAGAGATGTGCAAGCCTTGTGTATATTCTCCAATACTCGTCATCGTGCATCTCTGAAAACATGAAATCAGGGACAGAGGCATCACGCACGGGTCCCCTCAGATTTTTGAGCCAAGTGGATTTTGAATGCAGCTTCTAAAAGACAAAAAATAGCCAAATAATATTTTCTATATTTGATACAATCACACCAGCATGATTAAATCTGCGTTCGCTCTTCGATCCAGAGACAGACGCGTTTCTACAGCGCTGTGCATTATGACCAATCACACATGATGCTGTTGAGCTTATGAATGCAGCAGCCAATCAGAGGCGTTCAGATGAGTCAACGCTGAAACACCGGGGTTTTGTTCAATGCACTGAATTCTGCTCTCTCGCGAATTCTCTCTCATCGGAAACAACAAAGTGCAGATGTGTGAACGATGCAAGTAAGATATTCATTTCACAGTGTAAACAGCTTCAGTGATTATAATGGGAGTTTTTGAGAGTGCTAGGCTTAAGTCAATGATAATGTTCTTTGCTCTCTTTCTGTACAATGAAAGTGTTATAATTAATAAATTATGTTTTTATTATATTCACGTTAAATACAAAGTCAGTAGTATTAAAAATATTTTATGGCATGACACCCATATCAGGTACTCAAGTAAAAAGATAAGGCTACTGTGCCTATCGCCCGTTAAAGATCAACTAACATGATCTATAATGGTGCAAGATGCATTTATTTACACATATTTGAGAATCGAGATATTTCATTATACAGTTAACACCAGGGACGTCATGCACTTAATAAAAAAGGAAAAATTAAATAAAACCAATAAGCCTACATCAGTTAGAGAGCGGAATCATGGCTGCTGTGTGTCACATGTGTCCTCCTTTAATCAGTGCCCAGGGCAGTGCTGGGACACAATACATCCCCAAACTCGACAATAAGACAGGTCAGGAATGAGAGTTTAGAGAAGAAAACCCTCCAACTCCATCACAATCAGAGCATTTCAAACTAGAGCGTCTGCAAAACATTTGAACACGATAGTTTGTGTTTATATTCGTTTATATAGTTTATTTTGAAACTAGATGTAATTTCTGGTGGTAAATTTTTAACAAAATTTTAATGTTACTTTCAGAAATAATACGATTAATCTGAATTATTACTTTTATGCATTTGCCAGACACTTTTATCCAAAGCGACTTCATTGCATTGCATTCAAGGTCTACATTTAATCAGTTCATACATTTCCTGGGAATTGAACCCATGACCTTGGTGTTGCAAGCACTTACTCTACAGTTTGAGCTACAGGAAGGCTTATTGCATTGACAGCACTAGTTTTTTTTAGTTTCATTTTGTTCAGTTCGTTTTCTGTCAAACTACTTTTGAATCATGAGGTTTTTATTGTGATAATAACTGAATGTTTTTGCACATCTGTAGACGGTAGAAATCATTCAGATAATGTTTTAATTTTGGAAATAATTCTTTAATTTCAGAAACAACATGTTGACTCTTTAATACCATGCTTAATGTTTTCTCACACAGTAAAAATGGGCCGTTATACATGACAGTATTTTGGGAAGGGGATCATCATATTTTTCATGATGGAAACAGAGGGGGGGGGGGGGGGGGGGGGGGGGGGGGGGGGGGGGGTGGGGGGGGGGGGGGTGGGGGGGGGGGGGGGGGGGGGGGGGGGGGGGGGGGGGGGGGGGGGGGGGGGGGGGGGCGGGGGGGGGGGGGGGGGGGGGAGGGGGGGGGGGGGGGGGGGGATGAACACCATGACATAAAGGTACCTTTTTACAAGGTACAGTTTTGTACTGATTAGGTTCTAATATGTAAACCTTAAGTACCAATATGTACCTTTAAGGTACCAAAATGGACCCTTTAGGTACAAATATGTAACTTTTGAAAAGGTACTGCCCCAGTGACAGTTGCACCTTTATTTCTGAGAGTGTAGAAGAACCATGTTTGGTTCCTCAAAGAACATTTCAGTCATCAGAGCTCAAAAGAACCATGTTTTTCATAGTTTGAAGAACATTTAAATCATCTGAAGAACCTTCTTCCACTATAACAAATCTTTGTGCAGATGGATGTCAAAGGTTCTTCATTGAACCATCAATGCCAATGCAATGGCGATGCATCAAGCGCATTCATATCCCGTGACAGCTGAGCCTCGTCGAGCAGTGAAGGATTCTGGGACACCGTTCTCCATCTCATCACCTGAGCTTCCTCCACAGCCTCATCTGTATGAGCTGGCAGTCTGTGGCCGTTTATTACCCCGAACTGCTCCCACCGGCAGCCTTTATGCTGTAATAACCCACCTATGCTTGGCTTATCATATTCAAGCCTACCACAATTAAATGCAGCCCTTGTCATTTGGGCACTTGGGGAAATCTCACGGATAGTTCTGCAGAGAGCGAGTAGATTAAAAAGCCTGGGTTTGTTTTACATAAAGCCCGGCTCTGTCAGGACGCAGCAGGGCCGAGCGCTCGCCGCCGCAATAAATCACCAGCGCGGCGCATTCAGCGGGATCGTTGGGTCCGCAGGCCTTCTGCTGACTGCACATTTTCAGCTTTAATATGTGACCTCACCACAGTATTTCACAGATCCTGCTCACAGCGTGATGGATTCGCTCTGGTTTACATTTTTGGAGAGCAAAAAGGACATCAAGATGATCTTGTCACTCTCAGTGTGCATTTGTAGGTAATACACAGTAGTTTACATTGTTATTTTATTTGCTTCAGCGCGGTTTTCCAGCATAAGTAGCAGAAGTGTCTTATTGTCTATAAAAAAAAAAAAAAAAAAAATTGTTGCTTTGTTATACGCTCATGCCCTATTCTGCTACAGAGCCCTTTCTTTTCTTTTTAGTCTTAAGTTTTATTTGATGACAATTTCCCATTTAAAGACACCACTTTAACTTACACTATCACCAAGCATCCAATAGTATAATATTTCTACCATAATCGGCACACTATCTATTAGAGATGGGTAGCGTAATTAAATCTTTAATCATAGATTCAGTAGTTTTGCATCACATAACTAGGTTTCTATTTTAAGGTGATGCTGTTACAATGTAATTACACAAATAAATACTGAATAAAAGTAATTAACTAGATGTATTTAATATACACTCAAAAGTAAAGGCTCTTAGTTGGCATCTACAGCTGAATGAAGAACCTCTAATATCCATTTGAACAACTGAAGATTCTTTAGAGTTTTAAAATGTTCTTCACACTAAGAAAACAAATGGTTCTTATAAGAACTGAGAACTGAAAGGTTCTTAAAGGAACCAAAAATGTCTCTTTTATGGCATCACTGTGAAAAACATAATTTGAAACCTTTGTTTTTAGAGTCAAAGTTAGAGTTAGTGTTTGGTTTAGGGTTAGTTGCTTGTAATTATGCATAATTTACTGTTATTACTCTAGTAAGGACATGTGACGTATACATTTAATTAAAGTCTTAACGCTAGCGTTATGATTCATTCATTCATTAAGATTTGTCAGTACTATCCATGTGTTTTTAGTGAAATGAAAATGGAAGAAAATATTCATACAAAATATCTTGTTATTTTGAGTCAAGAAGTCAATGTATTTCTGCAATAACTGACACACTCTTAAAAATTGTATTTTTGTAGCAAAGCCATAGAAGAGCCATTTTTGGTTCTCCAGAGAACCTTTCAGTGATCAGTTCTTAAAAAACCATTATCTTCTCAGTGTGAAGAGCATTTTAATAATCTAAAGAACATTTTTTTCCACTATAAAGAACCTTTTTTGGAAAGGGAATGTTCAATGGATGTTATAGATTTTTCATCAATGCCAATAAAGAACCATTATTTTTAGGAGTGTATTTCAAAGCAGGTTCCTCGGAAACAGAACCACATCATCTAATACTGTACAGGATTTCAGCGTGCATGCGAGTGTTTTTGAGGCATCACGCAGCGCCCCTCTGGATTTGTCGACACGTTAAACAGCGAGGGGCCGGCAGTCCGAGTCGAGCCGTGTTTACGCTCATAACAGTAGCTAATTAAGTCCTCCTGATGGAAGGCAGAGCTGATTACACCACGGCGAGCGGCTCATCATTAACATCCTCTCAGAGTGTGGAAACGGGTGAAAGACCTCTCCCTTTGTCTGCCTTCTCTCGCTGTAATTGTGTGTCATGTGTTAAAGGAATTAGTCAGCCACAATCCTCAGTCCACTAATGACGCTGGCCCGTCTGGGAGAGCAAATCACCCAAAACAAAGACCGAGACGCAGCCGATGGCCAGAGTTCTGATGATTTGTGCTACCCCGCTCAGATTGTGCTACCAGCACCTTATTCATGTGGTTTGAGGCTTTTTTAAAATGTCCATACCTACCCCTACCCTAAACCTACCCGTCCACACCAACCCTTACCCTAAACTTACCCTTAAAACAATGTAAATGTATTTTTGGTAGCACAATCTGATAGGTAGCATGTTTCATTGGTACACCGGCGGGACTCTCTGAAAGCGTCTGCGTGACGTATTGTGTTCACGTGTGGAGTCATACTGTATGTCGGACACCTGCATCAGCCGCGAGTCCACCAGAAGCAGATACGTTTTTCTTATAAATTTATTAGCGGTTCCCTTGTGGGTCGCCGGTGGGATTATCTCATTTAGCACACTTCCTAAAATCCTGCGTAAACATTTACATTTAATTCGCTGTGCCCGCAAAGCTTCTGTTTTACATAAAGCTGATCAAATGAAGTTGTTTGCCGCACATCTCTGTTGTCTGTCTGCGGGTGATTTACAGTCTGTCGACGGCGGCGGAGAGAAAGCAGTCTTTCTCGTGGAAAGGTCACGGGATAGCGGCTCTTTCAGGTATTAACGTGTCTTCATGCCCATCAGAAAGCAGAAAGACGCTCGTGTTATTCAGTCGCCGGCCCCTGCGAGGGCTTTGAACCTGCCAGACGGCTCCACGCCACAGAAAACCGCCAATGTGATTTGTATTATAATAATCCTTTAATTACTTCACGGCGAAACGTCTATAACGCATTAAGTCATTGAGCGCAGTCGTCGCAGGGGAAGGCGGAGAGATCTTGTTTTGCATAAAGTCTTTAGCTAAGTCTTAGCTTCCTCTGTTTTGATAGCTAATATATCAGCCGAGGAATAATCCGCGAGGAATAATCCGGCCTACATTTCCAGGATATTTTTATGGACGCCGGCATCAGTGAATGCGTGTCATCCACAGGCTCTTTAATGTTGCCATTCGCAGCAGCGCTTCGACACAGAATGAAGCACAATGGCTTGACGGGACGAGGAGACTGTGCTGACATTATAAGAGACTGATCTGAAACACCCCTCAAGGGCAGCGTCTCATTTGATGCCCGCTCTCGTCTAACACACTGCTTCAATGAAGCTAATGACGCAACATGAGCACAATAATATGCTGCGGATGAATATTGAGTTCAGTTAGATTGAGCTCTCTGATAAAACATGCATCATTTATAATAGGGATTTGTGTCTGAAGAAGAGCAGCTGACTGGAGGAAGGGCTGTGAGCCCGTGACCTCTGACCTCTAACTCTCACCCCCATGTGTCCAAATGAAGGCTTGATCATATTCAAAAGGAAGATTATGGAAAGCATTTAATCGTGTCTGCTATTTACTACAGCAATGGTGCTCAACCAAGGGCCGGGGTCCACTAGAGCGCCAGAAGATGGCTTCAAATTATATAAAAATAAGACAAAAACAAGGTTTAAAATATGCCAAAACAGCTAAAAATCAATTACATTTAACTTGTTTAATTTAATTTGTTCCTTAACAACCGCTGTTAATATGTAAGAACCAGAGATCTCATGCTCTCAAGTCTGCAAATGCGCAGCTCTGTGATTATAGCAGAAGTATCAGAAATATCTTGTGCTCCTTCAAATGCTGTCGTGGAGTCAGAAAGGTTGTGATCCGTTGCACTGTAGGACTCATGATCATCTCTGGAGACCTTCTTCTTGACAAAAACTGTGACGGCTTTTAGAGCTTTTCATTTGCTTTTCGTATGCATGGACGAGTGTGCATAATGAAGCCCAATTAAAGTGCTTTCGTGGCACGTAATGCACTCATGTCAGCTTTAATGCACTTGTGTGTCTTGAAGAGGGGGAATCAAACACCAGCATCTTAATATTCAGAGCTTCTTTCTGATTTTACTTTTCACCACAGATATGTTGTTTCTGGACATTTCTAATCGATACAGCACTTCTGCATTACATTCATGTAGAGTTCATGTGAATCGAGTTTCTGTACATGAACAACATGCTATTTGTATATCCTTCATTGAGCATGCAGCACAAAGATATTCAGAAAACCTGAGGATATTAGCCTGCATTCATATGCAATCCCAGAAAAACTTCAGAGTAAATTCATTGATCTTTGATTCTTTGAATGTCTGAATTTGTTCACTAGTCATGAAGAGTCTCTTGAAGACCAAGCATTAAAAGAATAGTCCATTCAGAACTTAAGACTGAAATACTCTCAAATTCTTTCAACTCAAATGGTTGATGTTGATGAATATCAGCCACTCTTTTGCATATAAGTGAATGGTGACCAGAGGCTGTGCAGATCTCAAAGGCCAAAGAGCAACGTGAAGTTGTCTATCCACCAATAACGATAGCTGAATATTTAGTGTAAGACCAGATGATACGTATAATTTGGTTTTCTTAAGAAAAAAGTCTCTCAAGTAATGCTGTAAACTATCAGTGAATCCTCTCATCTGGTACATTATTATAATATTAGAGGTTAAAATTAACAACAGAGCCCAAACTATTATATTCAACTCCTTTTTTTTCCACATACAATAATCACAGTGAAATTAAAAAGAGAAATGTTAGAATACGACTCAGTTAAATGACAGATTTATAGGGTTGGGTACCGAAACCCGGTACCATGTAACCGGTATGCACTAGAACCGAATCCAAACTCAGATTTCGGTGCCTCATGTCGGTGCCATGCCTGAGCGATCGATTGAGATATTTGTCCTCTGGTTCTCCGAAACGGACGTAAGAAGCATCATCACCGGCACCGCACGAGAAAGATAATTCCCCGACTGAGAAAACGCACGTGAACTCAAGTCGGAAAGCTCTAATAATACAAATCCAACAAATCTTTGTAGTAACGAGAGTGTCCATGTTGTTTTCACATTCGGACTTAAAAGCACAACTCGGGAAATGAGAGCATCCGAAGCGCATGAATGCAGTAATTACACTTGCTCTGATGCTTTCCGTTAACTAAGCTAAACATGCTTAAATTAAAACGCCTAAAGCTAAACCTCCCTTGTGTTCACATTTCTAAACCTGTTGTCCAACAAAAGAGAACATTATAACCTTTTTACTCCACAACACCAGCCACATGCTTCCTTCTGTGATCTGATGTGGCTTCTTGTCCGAGGCAGAAAATATGTTCCATAGGCTACTTTAAAAACAATACATCGATTAGCAATAGATTATACAGTGGGGGACAAAAAGTATTGTAGTGTAAACGCACGGAGGTAGTAGTATTTTTTTATAGCGCTTGGTTCACAATTACTAAGTTACTATGTGACCACAACTTTGGTACAGCGGTAACTACATGGGATTTCTTGGACCAGAAATCAGAAGACTTGTCGACTCACTAGAGCAAAAGGTAAGCAAAAGGTGTAAGAGTATTACCTATTTCAAAGGTCAGTCAATTAATAACACAGTTCAAAGAATAGTCAGTTGCTGTAAAAATAGTATATTGTTTTGACTGATTATCCTTTCACTTGGATTACTGCCCTTTTTGAAATTGCAATCAGATCAAAAATAACCAAAACACAATTACGACAACAAATAAATTGAATAGTAAAACCCTAAAGTAACAAAAGGATATCAATTTAAAGAAAAGAAAATAAACAAAGTTCAGATGCAGTTTCCAAATTACAAATGAGTTTCTGGAAATACATTTCAAATACTCAAAATCAGTGTCTCAGTTTCAAAATGAGATCTTTTTTTTTAGATTCAAGATCAAATTCTCAATTTCAAATTTCAGTTTTGAATTCAAAGTCTCAATGTCCAGTTAAGAAAAAAAATAATATATATCTAGCAATGTTCATCAAAAGTGGGAAAATTCAGTCCACGAAGAAAGGGAAAAAAAAATAGTTTGATCCAGGGAAAATCCAGGCAGCAAAACTCTAAACAAATATAGTTTGGTCCAACCAGATCGACAAATTTCACTCTTTCTCCATTTCCAGGCACGAAATGATGGGATGGCTCGCCAGTCCAAACCGGAATAAGAATATTCAGCAAGGACAGGATTCAGGATCACAATTCTCAACAAAGAAAAAAAAATATATAAAAGAAAAAAAACCCGGCCTTGCAGAAACAAAGCCAAAAAAAAACAATCATCAGTAACTTGTTCGAATAAACCATTTCAAATGACTAAAGCATCTGCTTCAATTATTTGCATATACGCAACACATACAGGCTAATCGCCATGTGCTCAATTACAACACTAGAGTCTATGCACAGTGTTAGCAAAGCTAGCACCACATGAAACACACTTCACTTTGAGAAATTATCACATCTTCACAAATAAAACACCCTTCAACAACTTGAACAATTATATACACTAACAGATTGTATTGAAACTAAAATTAAGCATTTTCAACATTACTAACTCACACTCCTGGATAACTTTACAATAGCCGATAACAATATTCACATTTAGTTCCATTAAATACATTTCTTATAATGAAATTTGTACTCACCAAGGAGAAATGTATCAAAATATATAAATAAAGTATTCCTCCGAAGAAATACCGATTAGGCTCTATTTCATCAGCTTCTCGTCTCTTTCAGTGCTGTTTCTTGTCGTGTCTTTCTCAAAGCGTGAGCTTTTAAGAGTTAATATCTCACTAATCTGGGTCTTAATTTGTCATCTATTGCTGGATTATTAAACTATTTATTGAATTCGCGCTACTGAGTCTTCTCTCTTTCAAGTTCGCTCTTGTTCTGTCTGCTCGTGCGCCAATACCCAAAAGGGGTGGAGCTAACCTTTCACCTCCCCAATTAAGAATCATTCAGGAACTTTTTTTTCCTTTTTACTTGTAGAGTGATCTTTCTGCATATTTATCTTTCCTTTCTAAATATTATAGCAATAATAAATTTCAATTAAATATTAGTGACCTAGATTAATGTGGGTTACACTCTCCCCTCTTGAATGTATGCAGGTCCCTCTGCATGCTTGAATTCAGATGGTTTCAACAGGAGAGTAATTTCTTGAGGGATTCAGATCTTCCAAAGCGGTAGTAATTGCAGTACTCAAACTGGAGAACAGGGACTGAATAACTAAACTGAGAGGATTGCCCAGTTGTGGATAATTAAGTCTTTTTGGAGGTTCACATTGTCTTCTCGAACGTCTGAGACTCTCCGTTTCAGTTGCTTCACTCTCGTTCTCTGGAGACTCTCTGAAAATGCTACTTTCTCTTTGGGTGAAATGGTTACTTCCTTCATCTTTCCTACTTGAATTTTCAGATGATTCACTATCAATATCTGGTTTCTCTTGATCTGTCATCTGAACAATTTCCTTTTCAGATTCATCAACTGAGCTTTCATCAAGAACTTCAACTTCCGGCAGATCTGATAGACTGCTCTCTACCGATTGCTCTAAAGTAGGATGATCTGCCTCCTGTGCATTAAAGGATTCCTCAGGTAAGTCATGTAAGTTTCCTTTATCAACAGGTTCTGTCGAGATAGGGCGTCCTTCATCCTTTTCCATCACAGGTTCAGCAACAGGTAAGTGGTCTGCTCTTCTACTTTTGTTAGAAGAGATAGGTTCCGAGTTAGACAGAATTCTGGTTTCAATCTCGCAGAACTTTCCAGGGTCATAATAATTCACCAGATCATTGTCTGACTCTGAATGTTCACTCAAGCTTTCAGACTCTTTAGGTTCCTCAGCACACTGGGCTCTAGTTCTGGGTTTCCACATCACTTTTCTTTCAACAAACACATCAGGTGCACTTGTCGACAGGAATCCACAAGGCAGCAGCAGATCCCTGTGCAGAGTTCTCAGAGGTCCATCTTTTCTTTCGGGTTTAACCGTGTAAACCGGTAAGTCACCTGCTTTCTTTGTCACCACGTAAACTTCAGGTTCCCACTTATCCGCAAGCTTGTGTTTGCCTTTCAGACGAACATTTTTGACAAGTACACGATCACCAACTTCAAGAGTGGAGGTAACAACATGTTTGTCATACCTCTTCTTGTTTCGTTCCGCTACCTTTACAGCGTTTTTTGTTGCAACCTTGTAGCTTTCTTCCAGTCGATTCTTGAGACCTTGGACGTACTTGGAGTGGGATTCAGATTGTCCATCCACAGGTAAACCAAATGCAAGGTCAATTGGTAGTCGCGGTTGTCTACCGAACATTAGTTCATATGGAGAGAATCCGGTCACATCACTCTTCGTGCAATTGTATGCATGCACTAAAGGTTTGACATAATCCTTCCATCTTGATTTTTCCTTGTTGTTCAAGGTTCCTAGCATCTGTAGAAGTGTCCGATTAAAGCGTTCTACCGGATTGCCTCTCGGATGGTACGGGGTGGTTCTAGTCTTGGATATTCCAGCCACTTTGCACAGTTCTTTGATCATGCGAGACTCAAAGTCCGTACCTTGATCGCTATGAAGTTTTTCAGGGAATCCATAGTGCACCAGAAAATTATCCCATAAACATCTGGCTACTGTCTGAGATTTCTGATTCCGTGTTGGTACCGCCACGGCGTACTTGGTGAAATGATCGGTTATCACCAGTATGTCCTTGGTGTTACTTCGGTCCGTCTCCAGTGACAGGAAATCCATACAAACTAGCTCCAGCGGTCTGCTGGTTCTGATGTTCACCAGTGGAGCGGCTTTCTCTGGCAGAGTCTTTCGTCGAACACAACGCTCGCAAGTTTTGATCTTCTTTTCTACTGCTGAGGACATCTTAGGCCAGAAGAATCTTGATCGGACAAGGTCGAGAGTTCGCTCGATCCCCATGTGACCCATTTCATCATGGAGTTCTTTCAAGACTATATCACGAAGATCAGCCGGCAGTGCTAGTTGGTACGATAAGTCCCCGTGCTCTCGTCTCCTTCTGAACAGTATGCCACTTCTCAACTCCAGACGGTTCCATTCTTTGAACCATGGAACTAATTCAGGTGGAATGGTCTTGAGACAGGGCTTTTCTTTGGATTCCAGTTTTTGGATGACTATTCCAACTTCTGGATCTGTTCTCTGTCTTTCCTGCAGGGTTTCTTCAGACAGTTGGGGAATCTCTGTGATCTGGTAAGCATCATTCTGTTGAAATGCTTGAGGCAAAGCATCCACATCAACAGTTAGGGACTCCACTAAGGTCACAGAGGGGTGTAAAAGATCAGGATCGTCACAGGACTGACCAATTTGATGACGCTCACAGATAGCTTTCACGGCTTCTTCTGAAACAACCATTAATGGTTCTTCTGTCAGGTGCTAGTGAGTGAACTGTCTAATTCTTTCCCTCTCTTTCTGTGTCTCCAGGTCATCTGGAATTTCTGCTTGCGGCCGTCTAGAGAGTCCATCCGCATCCTGGTTTCTACTACCAGCTCGGTACTGTATCTTGAAGGTGAACGTTGATAAACTTGACAACCATCTGTAGCTGGTGGCGTCTAATTTTGCGGAAGTCAAGAGGTAGGTCAATGGGTTACTGTCAGTTATCACCGTGAATTCAGCCCCATATAAGTAATCATTGAACTTGGTCGTCACGGCCCATTTCAAGGCCAAAAATTCCAACTTGTGGGCGGGGTACTTTGACTCGCTCCGGGTAAGTCCTCTACTTGCGAAGGCAATGACTCTCATCTGTCCATCTTGCTCTTGGTATAATGCTGCACCAAGGCCGGTGGTGCTGGCATCTGTGTGCAACACATACGGGAGTTTGGGGTTGGCAAATCCCAATACTGGAGCAGAGGTGAGTTTTGCAATGACAGTATCAAATGCCCCTTGACAATCTTGAGTCCATCGTTCTCCAAACTGTTCCTTCGGATTGAAGTACTGCTTTTTCTCATCCGTCTTTTTTTTCCGACTTCTCTGCAGTGGAGGGTACCCAGCAGTGAGATCATTAAGGGGCTTCACAATTTTCGAATAATCTTGTACAAACCTCCGATAGTAACCAGAGAATCAGAGAAAAGATCTGAGCTCCTTAAGATTCTTCGGCCTTGGCCAGGTTTTAAGGGCTTCGACCTTTGCTGGGTCAGTTTCAACTCCGTGCTGGGATACAATGTGGCCCAAGTATCTGACAGATGTTTGGCAGAACTTACACTTCTCAGGTGAGAGTTTCAGTCCGAATTCCCTTAACCTCTGGAGCACTTGAAGTATCCGAGCTTCATGTTCTTCCAGAGTTCTCGAGAAGACTATTAAATCATCAATGAACACGAGCACTTCCTTCCGATTGAGATCTCCCATACAGCATTCCATCAATCGTTGAAACGTGCTAGGTGCATTTGAGATTCCTTGCGGCATCCTGTTAAATTCCCAGAAACCCAATGGGCATACGAAAGCCGTCTTTAGCTTATCAGACTCTTCCATTTCAATTTGATAGTAGCCCGACTTGAGGTCAAGGACTGAAAACCATCTCGATCCGGTTAAGACTGAAAAGGCTTCTTCCAAGTTAGGAAGGGCATATGCATCTTTGATTGTCTGGGAGTTTAACTTCCTGAAATCAATGCACAATCTCACAGAATTGTTCTTCTTTCGCACCACAACTATAGGAGACGAGAAAGGAGATTCAGACTCTCTAATAACATCAGCTTCAAGGAGTTCTTGAAGATGCTTCCTGACAGCATCCACATCTTGTGGGTGAATCGGTCGAGCTCTGTGCTTAAATGGCGTTTCATTACTGAGCTTTATCCTGTGTTTTACTTGGTCAGTGTGACCATAATCCAGATCATGTAATGCAAATACATCAGACATGGAGTTCAACAGTGAGGTTATTCTCTTTTTCCACTCTGGTGTCAGAGGAGAATCTCCAAAGTCAGTTGGAATCTTGGGCGGAATTGTCCCCATCTTCTCACTTTCAGCATCCACTTTGGAAAACTCTTTCTCCACTCGCTGAACTGCATGGACTTCAGCTATCACAGTCTTCTGGGGAATCACTAAGTCAGTTTGAGTGTCATTTCTCAATACGACTGGTAACTGCACAAAGCGTTGCCTTGAAGGTAGATTGTGCAGACAGCTTGCCACTAAAAGACCACCAGGTAAAGAGGACGTTCTAGGTGGCTCCACTGACACCCACTTCTCAAAGAAAGGCCCTTTCACTTGAACAAGTCCATCCAGAACTACGGTGCATCTTGCCGGTACAACCTCTTGTTGGTTCCCCTTCAGTTTTACAGATCCCACAGATCCACTGGAAGCTTGCCGTTTCCTCTTCTCCAGTATATTTATCACAGCTTGATAGCCATAACAATGTGACTTGAGAATAATTCTGTTCCCTTGTGTGCAGTTGGTGTATAACACATCCAGTGAATTGGTACCGATTAGGATCTGTGGCATGTTCGTCAAGTCAGGAACTACCAGAGCTAAGGTTGGGACTTCTGCTTCCAACCCAAGGAAATGCTTGGGAAACCGCAAGTTAAGCTCGACATAACCCAAATAGGGTACGGCTTGTCCATTGGCTCCCTCAACCTCTAGAAGATGCTTTAAGGTTTTCATGGGGTGCTTGCACAAGTATTTGTCATAGTAGGACTTAGGAATGGTTGTCACCTGCGATCCAGTGTCTAGGAGGCAGTTAACTTCTCTCCCTTCAATTTGGATTCTAGCGGTGCACCTTGTTCCTACTAATCCGGTAGGTAATCCACAACATGGAGACTCGTGAGCATGCTGGTGAGACAGATATTCACTCTTCTTAGGGCATTTTTCTCTTCTTCTAGTCTCTGTCCGCCCCGTGACAGAGACGGATTTCAGTTTAAAGACCTCAAGTTGGTGGCATTCTGGAGGTCCCATTTGGCCTGTCGCTCTCTTAACTCACGGCGCTTCTCTTCAACCTTGCGAGGGTTCGGATCATTCTCACAGTTAACAGCAAGATGTCCATCGTCTCCGCAATGGAAGCAATAACCAGGACGGGGTCTGTTGTGCAACTGCCCAGTGGGTTTAAAACTCTTGTTCATTTCAGTTTCTGTCAAATTGGGTCGGTATTTTGCAGGGAAAGTGCTCAAAGCTGGAGACTTCTTGACATCCCCCTTGAAATCTCGGAACGAGATGAGCTTGAAGCTCAGCTATCTGTTGTCTCAACTCAGATATGTCACCCACATTGGGGCTGCTCTTTTCTGTGCGAACAGGCTCGGTTTTCATCATGGTAATCTGTGTTTGAAGTTTAGCAATTTCCCTCTTCAGGCTTTCAACTTCAGACTTTTCAATTTTGCTTTTAGACTTGGCTGATTTCTGCTTTACACTTAACTGACATGGCTCTACTTCATTTGACTCATCAGGTTCATCACTGCAGTACACAAACTGTTGGTTAATTGCTGTCCGTAACTTGAGTGGAACAGGAGCATGTCTGTTTAGTCCAAGGTGCTTCCTCATCCTTTCTTCTTTAAGAGATTGTTTATCTTCCGCAGTGCGGATGAGCACCACAAGTTCAGCGAAAGAAGGGGGTGTGGCTCTCTTTCCTTCTAGTTGTAGATCGATGATTAAGCTGTTGTCCCAGCAACCTCTGCAAAATTGCTTGAGGAGACAACGGTTCCTTTCAGCTTCAGCAACACCACCTCTTCTAATCGCAGTGCTCAGCATTACATGAAGACGGTGAAGGTAGGTGGATGGTTTCTCTCCTTGATTTTGCAGGGCACCAATGAACTTTGCAAACAATTCATCTCCATCCTCCACTGAGCCATAAACAGACTCCAACAGTTTCAAACACTCTAAGGGCAAAGCATACGGGCCGATGTGCTTGACAACATCCGAGGCAGGAGGTAGCAGACTGTCAAGGATTTTCCCAGTCTTGTGCAAATCAGAGAGGGACTGATCGTTCAATAGGAAGTCCACAGTTGCACGCCAGGTGTCAAAATCTGGTTCATGGCTGGGGCGAGGAATTCTTCCTGAGAAGGCTTTGAGACGAAAGGAAACATGTGAAGAAGACATGGAATCACTGCTTCTTACCACGTGCTCCATCACTACTCGTTGAAGTCCTGGCGGATTCAAAGCACTGGTAGGTATGTTCAAGGACACGGTCTCGGCAACACTGGCATCAGGGCTTCTAGGTTGGTAAAGTGACTTTGCCGGTGTGCTCTCCTTGGCAGGGTTTTCAGGTTCTCTCGTATGCATACCGCTCTCATACACAGGCTGTTCCATTTCTGGCTCAGGTCTTGAAGATTCATTTTCTGGAAACATCAATGCAGAAATCTTTTGCAGTTCACTCTGAAGCACTTCCTGCAGGGTTTTTCCACGGTCTTGGGCGATGGCCTGCAGGTTCTCCAAGTAACCTTCAGTGACATTGCTACTTGTTGCAGGCGTGTACACACTCCCCAAGCTGCGCACATGGAAAACAACATTAACATCTAACGTGCTTCTGATGGACATAGGCAGTGAAGACTCCAAATTTTGCATGGCAGAGTCATGAGAGAATTCCACAATGGCACTGCGGTGGTGCTCAGAGTTGGGATCATCAATAACTAAGTTGCGCTTGATGGATCCATATTTCATTAAGCAGGTTTCTAATTCTTGATCTGGATCAGAGAGGGTTAAGCCACTCACAATGACTGCTTTCTGGACATTAACGTTTTCACGTTTCACTATTTCCATGACTGATTTTCTATGAAGTGTTACTTTTTGATTTAATCTCTTTACCACTTATTGCGGTTATCAAATTGATTTATAACTAATACACTATGCTGTATTTTTGCTCCTGGCTGGCTCGCCAAGTTTTATGTAACACACACGGAATAGCGCTTGGTTCACAATTACTAAGTTACTATGTGACCACAACTTTCGTACAGCGGTAACTACGTGGGATTGCTTGGACCAGAAATCAGAAGACAAATTGACAAGTGTCGACTCACTAGAGCAAAAGGTAAGCAAAAAGTGTAAGAGTATTACCTATTTCAAAGATCAGTCAATTAATAACACAGTTCAAAAGAATAGTCAGTTACTAGAAAAATAGTATATTGTTTTGATTGATTATCCTTTCACTTGGATTACTGCCCTTTTTAAATTGCAATAGATCAAAAATAACCAAAACACAATTACGACAACAAATAAATTGAATAGTAAAACCCTAAAGTAACAAAAGGATTTCAATTTGAAGAAAGGAAAATAAACAAAGTTCAGATGCAGTTTCCAAATTACAAATGAGTTTCTGGAAATACATTTCAAATACTCAAAATCAGTGTCTCAGTTTCAAACTGAGATCTTTTTTTTTAGATTCAAGATCAAATTCTCAATTTCACATTTCAGTTTTGAATTCAAAGTCTCAATGTCCAGTTAAGTTAAAAAAAATTAATATATATATATATATAGCAATGTTCATCAAAAGTGGGAAAATTCAGTCCACGAAGAAAGGGAAAAAAAAATAGTTTGATCCAGGGAAAATCCAGGCAGCAAAACTCTAAACAAATATAGTTTGGTCCTACCAGATCGACAAATTTCACTCTTTCTCCATTTCCAGGCACGAAATGATGGGATGGCTCGCCAGTCCAAACCGGAATAAGAATATTCAGCAAGGACAGGATTCAGGATCACAATTCTCAACAAAGAAAAAAATATATATAAAAGAAAAAAAACCCGGCCTTGCAGAAACAAAGCAAAAAAAACAATCATCAGTAACTTGTTCGAATAAACCATTTCAAATGACTAAAGCATCTGCTTCAATTATTTGCATATACGCAACACATACAGGCTAATCGCCATGTGCTCAATTACAACACTAGAGTCTATGCACAGTGTTAGCAAAGCTAGCACCACATGAAACACACTTCACTTTGAGAAATTATCACATCTTCACAAATAAAACACCCTTCAACAACTTGAACAATTATATACACTAACAGATTGTATTGAAACTAAAATTAAGCATTTTCAACATTACTAACTCACACTCCTGGATAACTTTACAATAGCCGATAACAATATTCACATTTAGTTCCATTAAATACATTTCTTATAATGAAATTTGTACTCACCAAGGAGAAATGTATCAGAAAATATAAATAAAGTATTCTTCCGAAGAAATACTGATTAGGCTCTATTTTATCAGCTTCTCGTCTCTTTCAGTGCTGTTTCTTGTCGTGTCTTTCTCAAAGCGTGAGCTTTTAAGAGTTAATATCTCACTAATCTGGGTCTTAATTTGTCATCTATTGCTGGATTATTAAACTATTTATTGAATTCGCGCTACTGAGTCTTCTCTCTTTCAAGTTCGCTCTCGTTCTGTCTGCTCATATGCTACCACCCAAAAGGGGTGGAGCTAACCTTTCACCTCCCCAATTAAGAATCATTCAGGAACTTTTTTTTCCTTTTTACTTGTAGAGTGATCTTTCTGCATATTTATCTTTCCTTTCTAAATATTATAGCAATAATAAATTTCAATTAAATATTAGTGACCTAGATTAATGTGGGTTACATCAGCCACCAATTGTGCAAGTTCTCCCACTTAAAAAGATGAGAGAGGCCTGTAATTTTCATCATTAGGTATACCTCAACTATGAGAGACAAAATGAGAATAAAAAAAATCAGAACTACATGTAGATTTTTAAAGAAAATTGCAAATTATGGTGGAAAATCAGTATTTGGTCAATAACAAAATTTCATTTCTATACTTTGTTATATACCCTTTGTTGGGAATGACAGAGGTCAAACGTTTTGTGTAGGTCTTCACAAGTTTTCACACACTGTTGCTGGTATTTTGGCCCATTCCTCCATGCCGATCTCCTCTAGCGCAGTAATGTTTTGGGGCTGTCACTGGGCAACACGGCTTTTCAACTCCCTCCCAAGATTTTCTATGGGGTTGAGATCTGAATACTGGCTAGGCCACTCCAGGACCTTGAAAAGCTTCTTACGAAGCCACTCCTTCGTTAACTGGGCGGTGTGTTTGGGATCATTGTCAATGCTGAAAGACCCAGCCACGTTTCATCTTCAATGCCCTTGCTGATGGAGGAGGTTTTCACTCAAAATCTCACGGTACATGGCTCCATTCATTCTTTCGTTTACACTGATCAGTCGTCCTGGTCCCTTTGCAGTAAACAGCCCCAAAGCATGATGTTTCCCCCCCATGCTTCACAGTAGGTATGGTGTTCTTTGGATGCAACTCAGCATTCTTCTCCTCCAAACACGACAAGTTGAGTTTTTACAAAAAGTTCTATTTTGGTTTCATCTGACCATATGACATTCTCCCAATCCTCTTCTGGATCATCCAAATGCTCTATAGCAAACTTCAGACGGGCCTGGACATGTACTGGCATAAGCAGGGGGACACGTCTGGCACTGCAGTATTTGAGTCCCTGGCGGCGCAGTGGGTTACTGATGGTAGCCTTTGTTACTTTTGTCCCAGCTCTCTGCAGGTCATTCACGAGGTCCCCCCGTGTGGTTCTGGGATTTTGCTCACAGTTCTTGTGATCATTTGGACCCCACGGGGTGAGATCTTGCGTGGAGCCCCAGATCGAGGGAGATTATCAGTGGTTTGTATGTCTTCCATTTTCTAATAATTCCTCCCACAGTTGATTTCTTCACACCAAGCTGCTTACCTATTGCAGATTCAGTCTTCACAGCCTGGTGCAGGTCTACAATTTTGACAGCTCTTTGACAGCTCTTTGGTCTTGGCCAAACTTGAGTTTGGAGTGTGACTGTTTGAGGTAGTGGACAGGTCTCTTTTATACTGATAACGAGTTCAAACAGATGCATTAATACAGGTAACGAGTGGAGGACAGAGGAGCATCTTAAAGAAGAAGTTACAGGTCTGTGAGAGCCAGAAATCTTGCTTGTTTGTAGGTGACCAAATACTTATTTTACCAAGGAATTAACCAATTAATTCTTTAAAAATCCAACAATGTGATTTTCTGGAATTTTTTTCCTCATTTTGTCTCTCATAATTGAGGTAAACCTATGATGAAAATTACAGGCCTCTATCATCTTTTTAAGTGGGAGAAATTGCACAATTTGTGGATTGACTACATCTTTTTTGCCCAATGGATTATAAATATACTTAACTATTATGAAAATACCAGAGATGGCTTGAATAACACAGAGAAACTATATTGTCGCAGTCGAGTGTTTATTGTCTTTGTTTTATCATTCAAATGTTTATATGTTCTGTTTACTCAGCTACAGCTATAATAGCAATGCCTTTGTCCATATAAGGGATTTCCTGGAAAGGCATTCTCTGACTGGATATGTGGATTTTCTGTGCGAGGGCGCCCTCTGGTGTCCAGTATGAATGAAACAGACATCGTGTGTTTATAGTGCTAATGGACAATCCATAATTTTTTGGGGAATTTTAATTAATTTTTTAATAAGTATCGGTTCAGGCACCACTTAGGCACCAGAACCGTTTTAAAAGTATAGATTTGGCACCGGTATCGAAAAAGAAAAAAAAACGATACCCAACCCTACAGATTTATTTAAACACACAAATATGATAAACAGCAAATAAGCTGTAGTGTTTTTTTTTTATAGTTATAGACTGTGAGCACTGGATAACTTTCCTAAGGTAAATGCAATGTTAAAGGAACAGTGCTGAAATGTGCTCACTCTCAGGCCATTCAAGATGTAGGTGACTTTTTTTTCTTCAGTAGAACATAAAGAAGATTTTAGCTGATTTTAACTCGCAAGTCAATGGCTGTTGGCACTTTGAGTAAAAAAAATAAATAATAAAAACAAATAAATAAAAAGTATATCAGACAACACAAAATTAATGCCCTGACATTATAATGAACTGAAGCGGCTACAGAGATCTGTCACGCTACATTTTAAGAGCGTCAAAATGGCATTTATTGTTTGAATTTTCTTGATCATGGATATTTTGAGAGCTGCGAGTTTGTTCTTATCAGACAGTAACAGAGCACAAAGATCTAATGGTGGGATGGAACACTAAACATAATTTGGGGTATGTATTATTGTAGAACTTAGCCCTAAATTTTAACCGCGCTTTGTTTTTTAAAACAAAAGTTGCAATAAAATTACTCCTTTTGATTGACAGCATATAATCTGCCCTCATCATCGGCTGTTTTAAACTGATAATAGTTGGCCGATAACTTCTTTTAATGGATGATACTGATTATTGGCCCATACATCCTTATTTTAGCCTATATCATGGTAGGTTTAGAAGTTCTGAGGCTTCAGTCCTGACCTTTTCATCACAGGGAAGAGAAAGCGACCATGGTATATTCAAAAATAAAATTTTTGGTTCCACAGGGGTAAATGGGGAATAACGATGATCAGTATTGCGGAGAAGCGTGTATTTTTTTTTGGCGGTGGTTGAGGATCAAGCTCTGAAAGCGTCTGATCTAGAACCCGTCGTGGAAGAGAACGCTACGGATCCAGATCTGCTGATCCCTGTTGAGCTCATATTTTAATTGAACTCACGGCAGACAATAAGAAAGATTCATTTGGTCATTTTTTATTTGCGTCTGCCAAGATCTGAAATAAATGTTAAATGTTTCATGGGCTAAAATAAGGGCAGACCAGAATTTGTCTTTGTATTGTCCACAGAGAGAGAGAGAGTGATGATGATGATGATGGTGGTGGTGGCGGTGAGGGGAATGAGGAAAAGAAAGGCAATGGAGACTGATAAGAGACAAGACGGATGAAGAGAGCAGAAAGAGGCAGGCAGAGAGGCAGAGGAAGATGGATGAAGATGTGGCGTGTCCTGTAATATCATCATCCCTCTGTCAGCTCTAATAGGCTTTTCCTGCCTCACATCACTCATACGGATCCTTCATTAGATTCTGTCCCGACCGCGCCGCACATCACTGTGTGTTGGGTTTGATCCTCGCCACCAACGGATCAGCTGATCACTTCAGTTCTGTGTGTCGGTTCAAACCTGTGCGACACCACTGCCTTACACACAATTAACTCACACACACCTCACCGACAGAATGCACACAACACACACACACACAACACACGCAAACAACACACGCAAACAACACACACACACACACACAAAAAAAACACACACACACACACACTCACACGCACACACCCACACACACACAACACACACACACCCACACACACACACACACACATCCAGTCATCCTTCATTACACATCTGAGGACATTCATCAGCAGATATAACACACTGCATCAGGCAGATCCTGCTCAGTTTTATTTGAGAAAGACTGTGAAGAATGTGAGCTGCCTGTGCAACACTTACAGTAATCAATATATTTTCTTTAGACAAAGAAAAAATGTTAATTATGAGGTCAATATAATATTTGGGGGCTTTTTACAATATCATTTTACCATAAACAAAATCTAAATGAGCTACAACAAGCTAACAAAATGTTTTACGGACATCTTGATAATGTTATGCTATAATGTTATGAAAACGTTATTTCTGAATGTCCTTTGAACATTCGAAATGTTTTAAAATCATTTGTTTCTTGATTATTTGTTACAGTAAAGGAACATTACATTATATCATTTTCTAAACATTATGGCAATTTTAGTTTCGAATGTTCACTGAATGTCCTGAAACAATAGCAACATTAAAAAAATGTTAGATGAATGTCCAACTAAAATGTTTCAGAAATAAAATTTTCTATGAATGATGCTATGAAGATCTATTGGTGCAAAGTTTTGTGACACATTAGCAAAAACCAGAGAATTTGAACAAATATAGGATCTACTGTCAACATACTGAAGAAAGTTCTCGCCCCTCATACCCACCACGCTGCCACCTTTGAAAGAAGCTTGTTAGAACCTTAACCGAACTTCTGAAAACGTTCTCTGTTAGATGGGAATATGAAACTAGACTTTTCACTTATGATAAAACATAAAACATTTAGTTAGTTTAAGTTAGTTTACTTGCAATAAATAGACAACTTCAGAAGACATTCATGTTTATTGTGATGTCTTTTTAAATTGAGCATCACATTTTGTTACGTGCTAACAAAAGAAGAAAAAAAAACACCAGAAAAATGAATAAAACCCTGAATATCTTCTGCAGTCAGTAAAACCGGCCTATATGTGTTACAGTTTTTCTCGATTGCTAACACACCCCTATAACTGATTTTTTCCAAACCATTCATACAGTTCCTGAAACAAAGACACGTTTCTCAAAACTTTGAACACATTTCACCTGTTTTCACACACGCTCCAGTTTGCTCAGTGTTTTCAGCTAAACTCTACCCAGGAACGGCACAGATGTGCACAGGTTTAACCATGTTCTCATTCAGAAGACACAAACTCACAATATACAGTGGGTACGGAAAGTATTCAGACCCCCTTAAATTTTCACTCTTAACAATATTGCACCCATTTGCTAAAATCTTTCAAGTTAATTTTTTTCCTCATTAATGTAAACACAGCACCCCATATTGACAGAAAAATACAGAATTGTTGAGATTTTTGCAGATTTATTAAAAAAGATTAACTGAAATATCACATGGTCCTAAGTGTTCAGACCCTTTGCTAAGTATTTAGTAGAAGCACCCTTTTGATCTAATACAGCCATGAGTCTTTTGGGAAAGATGCAACAAATTTTTCACACCTGGATTTGAGCATCCTCTGCCATTCCTTCTTGCAGATCCTCCAGTTCTGTCAGGTTGGATGGTAAAAATTGGTGGACAGCCATTTTTAGGTCTCTCCAGAGATGCTCAATTGGGTTTTAAGTCAGGGCTCTGGCTGGGCCATTCAAGAAAAGTCACAGAGTTTTTGTGAAGCCACTCCTTCGTTATTTTAGTTATTTTTGTGTGCTTAGGGTCATTGTCTTGTTGTAAACCTTCGGCCCAGTCTGAGGTCTGAGCACTCTGGAGAAGGTTTTCGTCCAGGAGATCCCTGTACTTGGCCACATTCATCTACCCTTGATTGCAACCAGTCGTCCTGTCACTGCAGCTGAAAAAATCCCCCACAGCATGATGCTGCCACCAACATACTTCACTGTTGGGGTTGTATTGGACAGGTGATGAGCAGTGCCTGGTTTCTCCACACATACCGCTTAGAATTAAGGCAAAAAAGTTATATCTTGGTCTCATCAGACAGAGAATCTTATTTCTCCCCATCTTTGAGTCCTTCAGGTGTTTTTTAGCAAAAACCATGTGGGCTTTCATGTTTCTTGCACTGAGGAGAGGCTTCCGTCGGGCCACTCTGCCATAAAGCACCGACTGGAGGAGGGCTGCAGTGATGGTTGACTTTAACTTTCTCCCATCTCCCGACTGCATATCTGGAGCTCAGCCACAGTGATCTTTAAGTTCTTCTTTACCTCTCTCACCAAGTCTCTTCTCCCCCGATAGCTCAGTTTGGCCGGACGGACAGCTCTAGGAAGGGTTCTGGTCGTCCCCAAACGTCTTCCATTTAAGGATTATGGAGGCCACTGTGCTCTGAGGAACCTTAAGTGCAGCAGACATTTTTTTGTAAACTTGGCCAGATCTGTGCCTTGCCACAAATCTGTATCTGAGCTCTTCAGGCAGTTCCTTTGACCTCATGATTTCATTTGCTCTGACATGCACTGTGAGAAGTAAGGTCTTATATAGACAGGTGTGTGGCTTTCCTAATCAAGTCCAATCAGTATTATCAAACACAGCTGGATTCAAATGAAGGTTTAGAACCATCTCAAGGATGATCAGAAGAAAAGCACAGCACCTGAGTTAAATATATGAGTATCACATGGTCCTAAGTATTCAGACCATGTGATATTTCAGTTTTTTTTTAATAAATCTGCAAAAATGTCAATAATTCTGTTTTTTTCTGTCAATATGGTGTGCTGTGTGTTCATTAATGAGGAAAAAAAATTACTTAAATAATGATTTTAGCAAATGGCTGCAATCTAACAAAGAGTGAAAAATTTAAGGGGGTCTGAATACTTTCCGTCACACCACTTAATACTCAGGAATCACCATATAAACTCACACAGACCCCATTAGTCACTGGGGTGACACCCCCCTTCAGCAGCTAACGATGAAACATAGATCACAGACATGTGTCAGGAATGCATGATCAAGCGAAGTGATTATGAGTTTTGGAGAATGAATCATACTAGTGTGAGACAAAGAGGAAGAGGAGGGGAAAACCCCCGAAACTGAAGGGGCGCCGGGGCAAAGCCATTTTATTCTGATGAAATACACATCGATGTAGTGATCATGTGCTGTGCATGAGCGGACAGCTGGGATAGGCTTCAACCACTTGACGATCAAATATAATGAAGCTACAGCGTACTTCAGATGAGAGAAACTTTTACTTTTTATCATATATGTACAGTAAATATGATTTGCAGCAGGTACAAGTATTTCTTACATGTACTGTATTTTTGCAGAACTGAGAGATGACTCTATATTCTGTTGTGTTCATATGCAGTTCTTTGGTATTTGAGCTTGTCCTTTCTAGTGCTTTTCATCTACTGTCCTGTAAGATCTCTTTACAGCAGTGTCATGAACATAATATTTTCTTACTGTAAAGCTTATTGTGGAATTTCACTGTATCTGCTATATTTAACATGCATCTGCTCTATTTATGTTGTATACTGTAACAGACATTTACTAGCAAAATAATTCCTATTTCCCAAAAGAAGGTTTTTGCAACAGTGTCCTGAATTTATCTCATTAGTGTGTAAGACTGTGTTGTAGTGTGTGTTTCTGAGGGCTTGCATGTCATGTCTGAGGGCAAAGTTTTTTTTTCAGCAAGATTGAATAGTTTTGAGTGGAGAGCTTCATTTTGACCTGAAAATAGGAAGTATGGGGAATTGGGTGAGAAGTTATGGATTTGTGTTTAGAGTTTCGAGGAAAAGGAGTCACAATTTCAAGAAATCTGTTTAAGCAATCGAGAAAAACTGTAAAAAAAGCAGGATTAAAAAAAAATGCAATTAATATCTGTTTCATTATAGGGAGGTTCTTAGGAACCAACGGACAATAACGGTCATTAGACCGATATAAAGACTAAAAATAGTTGCTGCCAGGTTTGGGTTCTAGTTTGGGGACAAATGTGATCCCTCGGAGCTAAATGTGAATCCTCAATTGGAAATGTTGTGCTGTGTGTAGAGAGGGAGA